>MJUU01031116.1:31340-73628 GCA_002080025.1 Modiolus philippinarum
TTTTTTGAAAGAGGGGCTTGTCATGTTTTGATTTAAGCAATATATTTTACCTGGATTATAGGGGGAACCCCTGCCAAAATATTTTGAAATTGTGGTCTGAAATGATTTATAATGGATAGTGGAGTTTTTGGTTGCCATGAAAACCAAACTAGAGAACTCAAATGTTTAGAAAAAAGGTATTCTGCTGCTTACTTTTACCATTTGAGCAATATTCGAAAACTAGATTTTAAGGGGAATCCCTGTCCAAAGTTTTTTGGAAATGGACTCTGAATGTTTTGTCTTCATGCAGCTATCGGCAATATGCATCACCTAGATTATAACCCCTGCCAAATTTTGAACTAAGTTGGGACAAAGTCAAACATCCTGCAAAAATTACATTATAAGGCTCTGATTGAAAAAAAAAAAAAATTCATATGCTTATGTACAACTATTTGCATATCTGATGATTTATTTATGAAAATAACAAATATTCGTAACTCGGCTTTCGCACCTTTGGTGCGTTTTCTGATTTTTGAAAACCTGTCTTAATTGCTCAAATGTGAAACCTGTGTTAGTTGTGAATCACAATTATGGGCGATGATTCGGGAACAATCATTTGATTTTGAAATAGGGGGATTAGAAGGGGACTTAAGTCCGAACTATTTTTTCTCGATGAAATTTAGATCCTGGATATTTTAAGTGCGCTTAAGTTGCTTCAATAAACTTAAAATTATTCCGAGGTTGTGTTTGTAATCATATAAAAAACGAAGATAACAATATTGTAAAAAATCTTCCAGAATAACAATTAAATAGGTTACTTAATAAACATATTAAATATTTCATAGGTGAAGATTGTATTCAACATTTTTTAAAATATCTAGGACATCTTATTTTCAAACTGTTCCCTCGTATTCGAGATAGGACATAGATTTAAGTTTTTTCTAAGCATTCCCTTACAGTTCTTCTCTTTTCTATGACATTCTAATTCGCGAAACTTACAGATATGGCAAGAAAAATAGCTTATTTTTTTGTAAACTCTAAGTAGCTTCATTTGATACCATTCAATATTTTTTTGTACTTCCAGTTTTTCACATATGTAGCATGCACGAGATTCTTTGTTTCATCACTAACATTTTAAAATTTCTCTTCCAATCTCAGTTTCCATGACAACACAAACTATTTTATTCCTAAAGACTCAGCATCAGTGAAGTACACTTGCTATCCAACATTTTTGTAATGTATTATCAAGTACAAGTTCTTTTAAAACTGGCGACAATATGTGCCGAAAATGTACTGCACATATTGTCGCCGGCGACAATATGTGTAGGCGACAATATTTGCAGGGCGACAATATGTGCCGATACGTCTGCACATATTGTCACCGGCGATAATATGTGCAGGGGCGACAATATGTGCCGTAACAACCCCAAAATTGTTTGCATGACAAATCATTATGAGAATGAATGGAACATTTCCCCCGTTCAGAATTTTGATATCGGTTACGGTTTCTGAGTTTACCTGATAACAAGAAAAACAGGGAGTGGGGAGATAACTCTGTTACTAAAAATAGATTTCGTCCGGGCCCTGGTTTCGGAAGAGAATTTCCAACTTCCAGTTACTTCGCGAAGTTTCGAAATGATACGTCAAAAGGTTTTCCGTACAGAGACCTTACGGAAGAATAATAATAATAACAATAATCAGAAGAATTACTATAAAGTCTTTCCCCGGAAAGGGAAAGACCTTAATAATTAAAAAGATAATTGTTCAGAGGACAATTGCAAGGTCTTTCCCAGTCAATGTTGTGTTTAGTGTTATGTTTTGTCATGTCACATGTTTAAAATCATTTTGATGAGATGCACATTGTCTCCAACATATTAGAGTAGCCATTTCTAATCGTTTTAAAGATTTTACGAGAACAAAAACGTAAACAATGGCTATGACCTTGACCGATGACCTTGATGACCTTTGACCTTGGGATCAAATTGAAGGTCTCTTCTTGCTGATTAATTTGATATGTTACATGACCATACTATCTGTTAAGGTTTAAAAGTTATACGCAAAAAACCTATTTCTGAAAGGCGTCAAGGACTTACTCTTCAGGGAGTTATCAGAGAGCTTCAGTCCAAATGAGACAAATGTAGCCCTTGACATGATAAACATTTTTGCTGATATACTTTTTCAGCCATCTATTACGATTTCCGGGTTCATCTGATAACAAGGTAAAAGGTCAAGGTTAAAGTTCACCGATGACCTTCAACCTGGTACTCAAATTGAAGGTCTTTTCATTCTGATCACTTTAAACATATATGTTTACTCTATTATCTGTAAGCGTTTAAAAGTTATTCGCAAAAAAAAACGATTTACCGAAACGCGTCAAGGGCTATAACTCAAAAACCGTTCGTCGCACAGTTTTCGTTCTATTGAAACAAATGCAGATCTCAATGAGAGTAACATTTTTGCAATATGATTTTTTTATATTTTTTTTATCGTTTCCGAGATATCGCGATAACAAAATTTCAAATGTCGGCCATTTTGAAAATGGCGGACGAAAAAAAATTTAACCCCCATTTTGTAATCAGGGCAATGAAAGCTACCTGGAAATCAAATTTCATCAAAATTCAAGAACTTTCAGAAATTTGCATATTTAGGGGTCTAAAACGCGAAACCGGGGTCGCGACCAAAAAAGTTTTTTTTTGTATGATAATTCATCCTGAGGACGAATGTGACTTTATCCTTACCTTAGATTTTTGATATCGGTTACGGTTTATGAGGAGATCTGATAACAAGATAAACCGTATTCGGGGAGATAACTCTGTTACTAGAAATAGAATGGGTTCACAGGGTGACCTGAGTCGAGCCCGGCCAATGCTTGTTAAGCGTACCAAGTTTGGTTATGATTGGTCAAAGCACTTTGCCAACATTGATGGCAGAGGAAAAAGAAAAAAAAATAATAATCATAAGAAATACAATAAGGTCTTTCCACTGTAGTGGGAAAGACCTCAATAATAATAATCAGAAGAATTACTATAAGGTCTTTCCCCGGAAAGGGAAAGACCTTAATAATAATCAGAAGAATTACTATAAGGTCTTTCCGACTGGAGTCGGGAAAGACCTTCGTAACAATAATAATCAGAAGAATTACTTTACGGTCTTTCCCCGGAAAGGGAAAGACCTTAATAATAATGATAATCAGAAGAATTACTATAAGGTCTTTCCCCGGAAAGGGAAATACCTTAATAAGTGAGATGATACAAAGTCTGGACCTGACAGATATTTGGCGTTTGCAGCATCCAGATGAAAAAAGGTTTTCGTGGCGGGGTCGTAATAGAAAACAGAGTCGCCTTGATTATTTCTTGGTTTCCTCCGATATAGAGTCTATTACTGAAAGCTCAGATATTGGTATTAGTTATAGGTCAGATCACTCACCTGTTTGTTAAGAGACATAAATTTTGTTGAAAAGGTGAAGGAGGATATCAAAAATGTAATTGGGGAATATGAGTGTGATCCAATGGTTGATTTAGAGGATGAAAATAAAGAATATAATATAAGTTATCAATTATTGTGGGAAATGATTAAAATGAGAATAAGAGGATCTACAATCTCTTATGCTTCTTTAAAAAAAGAACAAGACAAAAAAAAAGAATTGCATAATAAATTGTTGCTTTTACAGAATGAATTCATTGTTACAAATTCAGAAATTATTAGACAAGAGATGGATAAAATTGAATTAGAAATAAAAAAATTAAAGGGAATAAAAAGGCAAACGGTATAATTTTACGGGCAAAGGCTAGGTGGCATGCAGAAGGGGAAAAAAGCTCACAGTATTTTTGTAATTTAGAGAAAAAACTTTATTTAGAAAAAAATATTCCAAAAGTTATTCGAGATGATGGATCAGAAATTCTGGATCCTTCTGAAATCAGAAAAGAGCAAAAACTATTTTTTATCAAAATTTGTACTCTAGCTCAAAGCCAGTGTTGCGTGACACTCACAATGAGACATTTCTTCTGAATGAAAATCCATTTAATGCAAAATTGACTCCTGAAGAGATGGAGCTCTCTGAAGGTCATCTTACACCACAGGAATGTCTTAACTCTTTGAAAAATATGAAAAATTCAAAGTCACCAGGTATTGATGGATTTACAGTTGAATTTTATAAATTCTTCTGGAATGATATTAAAATAATTTTAATTCGATGTTTAAATGAAGCTTTAGACAGTGGTCAATTTTCTATAAGTCAACGGCAAGGTTTAATTACATGTTTACCGAAGGAAGAAAAGTCAAAGTTTTATTTGAAAAACTGGAGACCTATTACTCTTTTGTGTGTTGACTTTAAAATTTCTACAGCAAGCTTAGCAAATAGACTTAAACCTATTTTAGGTAATATTATAAATCAAACACAGGAGGGAGTTTTGAAGGGTCGATATATAGGGGAATGTACAAGACTTATATTTGATTTGATGGAAAAAATGGAGGAGAACACATTCCTGGATTATTATAACTTGTAGGCTTTGAAAGGCTTTTTACACTGTTGAGTGGTCTTTCATTGAAGAAACTTTGAATTGTTTTGGATTCGGTCCTTCATTGATTAATTGGATCAAAGCATGTTACTGTAATATTTCTAGTACTATAATAAACAATTGTTATATTTCAGAGTCCTTTGCACTAGAAAGAGGGGTTCGTCAAGGGGACCCTTTATCTCCTTATTTGTTTATTTTTGGTGTTGGAATTATTAAACAGTGCAATAAAAAATGATCCAGATATTTCAGGTATAACAATTGGAGGTTCTGAATTCTTATTAAGCCAATATGCTGATGATTCCTCCTAAGTCTTTGATGGAGAAGAAGTATCTTTAGAAAAATCCTTATTATTGTTTCAATTGTTTTCGGAGTGTGCTGGACTCAAGATTAATGTACATAAAACAGAAGCTATATGGATTGGACCAAAACAGGGAAGTATGAACAAAATTTTGCCTGAAAAAAAAATTGTCATGGAATTTTTCTGGGAAATTTAAGTTTCTTGGAATTTGGTTTGAACTCGCAAAAGAAGATAAGACTATAATAAATTTTCAAGAAAAATTAAAAAGTATCAGGTCTTTGTTGAATGTTTGGTCTTTCAGAGAATTAACATATATCGGAAGGATTACTGTGATTAAAACCTTGGCACTACCCATATTGGTACAAGTGTTAACTGTCCTTCCTAACCCCCTAGAAAATATTATGAAAGACATCCAAGGTATTATCTATAATTTTTGTGGAAGGGAAAACCAGATAAAGTAAAGAGAACAATTAGGATCAATGATTATAAAGATGGAGGTTTGAAACTCCCTCACGTGGAATCATTTTGTTATAGTTTGAAAATGTCGTGGCTGAATCAATTTTTTGAGCCACAAAACTATTCACCTTGGAAGACTTTGTTATTAAACGATATTCAAAAATGGGGTGGTCACAAGATTTATATTTAAGTAAGGAAGGACTTGAAATTTTATCAAAAGAACTAAATCCTTTCTGGCGGGATGTTATAAAGAATTTTTCCAAACTCAAAGAAAAAAATATCAATATAATGGATAATCTAAACGAGGTTTTGAGTCAATCCATATGCATTAATCCCAATATAAAAATACATTGGAAAATGGTAATAAAACACAACTTTTGTGAAAATGAAGTGTTTTTTGTAAATGATTTAATGTCAGAAAATAAAACATTTTTTTTACATTTGAGGAATTCAAAGATGAATATAATTTTAAAGTGACATTTGTTGAATTTTATGGATTGATAATTGCAACTCCGACTAGCTGGGGGAGACTTGTACATGGTAAAGAAAAGTTGAATAATATAGAAAATAAAATAATAAACTGAAATGTGATTCTAAACCAGGAAAATACTTTTACAATTTATTTTTCGAACAAGTGACAGAGACACCTCTAGGAGCACAACATAAATGGGAATATGAATTAAATACAGAAATTGAAGACTGGGGGCAAATATATACCGCATCTTTTTTGATATCAAAGGACTCTGTTCTTCAAAATTTTAATTTCAAACTCTTTCATAGAATTTTGGCATGTAACTCTTATTTGCATAAATGCAAACTAAAAGAAACAGAGCTTTGTACCTTCTGCTCAGAAATTAAGGAAAAACTAATACATATGTTTTGGGAATGTTCATTTGTGCAAAATTTTTGGATTGAAAAAGGAGTTACACAGGAAAAAGTTACAAAAAAAAAGAAATAAAAGAATTTTTTAGGATGAAGAGATGTAATAACAAAATCTAAATTTAGTCATCTGTAATTCTTGTTCATAAAAAGAACCTATAATTTCTTCGCCTTTTCAATCTTTTATTTTATAAGTAACAGGGTTTGTTTTTAAAACTTTTTCAATTACAAATATTTCTTTTGTCCATCGAGTTGTATAACCCTTTTCAAATTGACCTTTCTTTTTTGTTATTCTTACTCTATCTCCTACTTTGAATTTAGTTTTTTTTTTTACTGGATTTAATCTTTTTCTTGGTATAAATTTTTATACACTGTTAATTGGTTTTTAGATTTACTTGCTTGAACAGGTGTCATTTTAATTGAAGAATGCACTGTATTATTATAATTTTTAACTTATCTATCCAATACATCATAATATTTAAATGTTCCAGTGACAGTAAAATATTTATACATATGTTGTTTCATTGTTCCTATCCACCGTTCCACTACACTGCTGTTTTCTTCATTCTCAGTTGAATATAACTTTATGTTATTATCTTTTAACAATTTTTTTCTTGCCGATTATAGAATTCAGAGCCTTTGTTAGACCACACAAAGGAAGGTTTTCTTTCTTTAAATAATGTTTTAAATGCTTCACTTACCGTTACTCCTGTTTTATTTTTCAATGGAATTAACAAACCATATTTACTAAATACATCTATAACTGCTAATAAATATTTATAGTTTTTATTTTGTTTTGAATATTTTTGCATATCTACCAAATCAACTGCTCATGTCGGATCAACAGAATGAACATAAACACGTCTTTTAGGAAAAGGTTTTACAACTCTATGATGTAATTCATCTGATAATTTATTTGTTAGATTTGTAAGCGTCATTTTTAAATAATAAAAATTATTTTCTTAAAAAATGACAGAAGGAAAAATCTGTGCGAAATGTGAAGAATATAAATATTTATAAGAATATGATAAAAATAAAACAAAACCAATGGGTGTTAAATCTGCCTGTAAAGAATGTAATAAACCTAAACAAAGATTACATTGTCAAAATAATAAAGAAAAATATAAACAATCTTATCAAGAATTTATACTGAGAAATTCTAATTATCGACATGAATATTACTTAGAAAAAAATAAAATAAAATAGATACTTAATTAAATTATTTCTATTAAAAAATGAGTCCTAAAAAGACCAAAGTTTGTAGCAAGTGTAAAGTTAATAAACCTTTTAGTGAATATAATAAAGATTCATCTAACCAAAACGGAGTTAAATCCCAATGTAAAGAATGTAGATCAGAAATTATTTCCAAACAAAAGAAAGAAAAAAAAAGAATTAAAAGAATATAACAGTTCCTTATTATTAAAAAAGAAATCTATAAAAAGAAAACTGAATGAATATGAAGAAAAAATAAATAATTCTAAAACAGATAAATCAAAAAATAAATATATCGATTTATACAATAATGAAATAGATAATCTTGAAAACATAGAAGAAAAAATAACCAGAAGACAAATGAAATATAAAGGAGATAAAGTATATGGAAATTTAAGATAATCAAGATTAAAGAAATCATATGAGGAGTAACTAAAATATAATAAAGATAAAATAGAATCTGCTGGTGAAGAAGATAAAGATTTTTATCAAAGAAACATAGACTATTATTCCAATAAATTGAAAACTCTTGCAAATGATTTTCAAAATTCTGTTAACATTGAAAATGAAACTTTTAGTTATGTTATACAACAAATAATAAATCTATAAAACGAAGGATATATTGTAAAAGGACAAATAAAATTGAATAATAGTGTAGAATATCAAGAAAATATAAGTAAAGTGTATTTTTCAAGTATTAATCAACTTAATGGTTATATAAACTCTATCCAGGAATCATCCGATATGGATGACATGTTTTTTATTGGAAAAATAAAATATGGAATAGATAAATTTAAGAAAGTTAAAAAATAAAAAAAAGGTGATGGAACAACATTTCAATATTCAATTAAAGAATAAGAAGAAAAGTTTTGTTATATTCCTTCAGAAAATCAATGTTTTTTAAAATGTTATAAATGGTTAAATAGTGATGAAAGTAATAACTTAAGTAAAAGTCATGAAAAAGAAATTAACACATTATACAAACAATTTTGTTACAAAGAAAATAATAAAGAACAAAAAAGTTTAATCTTTTATAATGAATAATGCTAAATTTACAAGATTTAATAATTTTATGAATGATAAAGTTCAATATTATAATCCGAAAGACAAACACATCTACCCAAAAATAAAATATAATAATTATAACTACGTATACTATCTTTATAATCCTTACAATCATCATATAGGTCATTATTGTTTAATAGATATCAAAAATAAAAGAAATGCAATAAAAGAAATTCAAGATAAATATAAACAACAGTGGAAAGAAATAGATGAAGAGTTAGTATAATATGTTATATTGTTAGATAAAAGTAGTATAATATTATACTACTACTCGGAGTGCCCCCCCCCCCAAAAAAAAAAAAAATGACCCCTCAAAAATGCCCACTTTTTAAGTAAAAAAAGCCTTAAATTTCACAATAGAAAAAAGAAACAGCCGGAAGTGGGAAAAAGTTACATAGAAAAAGTGATAAAAAAAAAATAGCCTGGAGTACACCGAACGGTCTCTTGCGGGTCTAGCACAGAAAAAAAAATAGCCGGAGGTTTAGCGAAGGAGAAAAAGTTAGACAGGAAAAAAGTGAGAAAAAAACCTAAAGTTTAGGCGCAAAAAAGTTTTTAGCACCCCCCCTAAAATAACTACTAAAAAGCAATTAATCTACTTAGTTAACCAATATCGACTATTTACATGATAACTTAGCAACAATCTAACATCGTATTGATTACAATATGTTATTAAAAAGGATGCTCCATTACAAATTTAAATGACAAACCAAGCGTATTTTTTAGTAGCTATTGATTTAAAATAATAGACTACCATGTCAACAAACATAAAATTAATTGGAAAAGTGTTCTTTCAACTGATGCCAAGGTGTAATTTAATTTCATTTAAACATAAGCAAGATAGCTTCACTCGAGGAAATTTCACAGTATCCAGACAACGATATTTTATTGGACATGTCAAAAATATCAATGGAAGAACGCAAAAGTTTTGAGGTACTTTAAAAAAATTTGAAAACGCTTTTGGGTGAAAAAACCGAAAAAAGGAATGAGAAAGATAGAAAATTGTTGTCATCTTCATAGTTGTTTCAAAAGCATATTATACCAACACTTATAGAAGGAGTCAGGGAATTTGAAAATCTTGATGATTGTGGTCAGATTAAAAGTGTTGATATAAATTTAGATAATATGCGAACAGATTTTGGTAGAATGATGAGAAAAGTGCTAAGGAGGACTTTCTTAGATGGATGCAAAAACAAAAGGTTTGTCAAGCAACCGTTAATTTTATTTTATTTTTTTAAATATTCCCTTGCAGCAGCATACAATAAACCAACAACCAAAACAAGCAAAGCCCATACATTATTTGAAAACCAATTTACTACGACTTTTGTTCAATTTAACAACCAAGACACAATAGCACCGATAATTCCTGGCAATGCAGCTGCTAATTTTCCTGCAAGCTTAGCTAATAGTTTTCCAAGATTTGATAATTGTTTTTTATCCAATCTTTTGCATCTGTTTTATTTGTATTTTCACCAGAAGGATTAGTTTCACCAGAAGGAATAATTGCCTCAACAATAACACCTATAATCATCCTTGTTCTCTGAATAATGTTCTAATTTTTTCCCTTAATGTTTTATCTTCGTTTAATATTTTACGTATTGTCTCTTTGATTCTATTTACTTGATTACGTAGTTTATCTCTATAAACATTAACTCCCTCCAGTCTTCCACTTCTCTCAATTTCCAAATCTATTAATCGATTACTTATTCTATTTATTAATTACTTATTCATCATTGTTTTCTTTAGCTCGTTTTAATTTTTCTTTTTATTTTGCTATTTCTTTATTTGTTTCCTTCAGTTTTGCTAATGCATTTGCAATTTCTTCTCTTACTGATGTCATTGCTGTTGGTAAACCAACAATCTCTCTCCATGGCAAATTAAATCGTCTTTCTGCTTCTCTCTTAAATGTTTTATCATCAATAATCGATGTTACTACTTTTTTCACAGATGTTTCTGCATTACTTGCTGTTTCTGAAAGTTTTTCTGCTTCTTGTTGGAAAGTTATATTTTTTTGAGAAATATCTATATTATCAATTTCATTTTCTGCATTTTGTAAAGCTTTAGTAGTTTTTTTATTTAGGTTTAGATGTAGATATATAATCGCTTAACAATTACAATTTTCTAATTGCTTTAGTTCCACCCCTGCCAATTCTTTGTTGTAAAGTAACAAGAGAAATAAAACCAGTTCCTTTTTCAGAATTAAGCTTAATATCTCTATTACCAACCTTCAAACAAAGTATTTTATCATCTTCTTTATCAAGTACAAAATTTGATTCATCAGGAAATTCCGGTATATATCCTTCTATTTTCTTTATTTGTTTGTAAAATTTTTTAACTAATGATTTTTCTTTGTTGTAACATTAAACTTGATTTTGTATAAGTATCACTAACGGCATTCATAATAGTATCACTACGATTCTGCGTAGTTCTCTTAAATTCATCCATATCATTTTGAAAAGAAGTTTCTTCTACTTCTTCATCATTATTATGATCTTTAAAAGTATCCATTTCAATTCCTCCTTCAGCCATTTTTTTTAAGAGAATTTAATTCATATTTTGGTGGAGGGTCATTTACTATAGTAATTTTATTGAAGAAAATTAAATATTTTCCATTTTTTTTAATTCACTTCTTACTCTAGCTTATGTTTCTTCAATCAATTTCTTTCTTTCACTGTCATTCGCTTTTGATTGTGTTTGTTTTGTACGTATATTTTCTTTCATTTCATTATATTTATCTAATTCATCTAAAATTGATTTAAATTTATTTTCACTTATCTGTCCATCAGTTAAAGATTTTGAAATTAATTCTTTTATACTATTTAACTTACTCTCTGCCATTGTTTTAATTTCATAATGTTTTTTTGATTTTGTTGTAAGTTTACGTCTAACAAGTTTAACACAAGCACCTAAACCTCCACACGCGACAGCTGCAATTTGCATTGGTAACAATATAGGAACTGCAATTCCTTCACCTGCTAAAATAACAGAGGCTGATATTAAAGTAGTATCAACTCCGTCAGTAGCATTAATTCTGCGCTTATATTTCTTGTATAATGATTTACGTTTATCTCTCTCATTTATAAATGTTTTTTTCTATTTCTGTTATTTTTTGTAGTCTATAATTTTGTCCATCTTCTGTAGGTAATTCTGGATATAATGGTAAATATGGGGGTGTTGGTTGCTTCATTTTTAAGTTTATTTTTTCTACTTTTTCATAATTTACATTTTTTTTTAATTTTTCGGAAAAAAAACTGTTTATATTTAACAAAAGAATTTGAATTTTCCCGGCAACATTCCTGAAATTCCCTTTTCTACCGTGTAGAAATTGGAATGTGAAATGTATATTCCAGGTTGGGGGAAGACATCTCATATCATATTGATTTTCCAATATTTATTGGAAAAATATATTAACAACCAGGTAAATAAACATGTAAAGTGTATTTGGTTTACATTGATACAATAAGGAATATACTTTATAAACGAATCTCATAAATAATAAGTGCTGTAATACCTAATACAACACTTCCAAATATTATTGCTTGTTTATTTTCTTCGTGTTCTATATTCGATTTATCTTGAACAAATTTATCAGAAGGCTTCGGAATATCATGAACAGGTTCTGGTAGAGATTTTTTTGTTTTTTGTTCCATCTAATTTATTTAAAGAATGAAAACATGTTTATTATTTAAATCATCATTTAAACCGAGTGTTTGATCTTTTGTTGCGATTACAATTTTGTTATTATAACCAACAATTGTTCAAATTTGTAATCTCATATCACTTGGAGACATATATAACCCAATACCATAGACATAATCAATTTTACTACTAGCGTATTTTAGAACACGTTGATAATGTGAAATCTGAGAGGGTAAATCTTTGGGACTATTAATAGCATCTTGAACGTTTGCTAAGACTTGTTTTTGAGCGTCAAATCCTCTACCTTTTTTTAGTATATCTACACGTGTTTGAGATTGTGCTCCTAATAAAGCCCATACAAACGTTCTAATACTTTCATTAATACGTTCAATGCCTACTTTTGTAAAACCTTCTGATTTGTCTAGTATAAATGTTGTCCAAGCCATATTTATATCTATTGTATGCTTAACTGAATCGTTTATATTTAATAATGGACCATTCTGAGAATGATTCATTCTATATTCAGCACTTGGTTTATAGTATTGGGTAAAACTTCCTAAACAATGACAAGTTGTTTATTATTTTTGTCTCCAATCTGTATTAAGAGAAATTTGAAATTCATCACAAAATTTTTGATATGCTGCTTTATCATAAGGATTTTTATAATAACAGAAAGAAGAATCAGTTGGTAAAGGTGATTTAAGTTCTTTTAAGATTCTGGCAATACAATAATATGAATGAAACATATACATTGAATTGGTAAGATTTGAAGTGTATATGATCATCATACAAAACACCACATCCTGTACTAGCACACAAAACTGCAAAGTTTAACTGACATTGCCACCAATCAAACGAAGAATGAATCCATGTATTCCATGGTTCGTTGGTGTGTAATGGTGGGTTTGGATATTTTTGAAATAAATCGGGGAAAGTTGTTTTAAATTTCTCTTTTTGATTTACAAATATTAATTGATTAACAAGATTTTGAACGGAGGGAAAATTTCCCAAATCTTTTTCAAAACATTTAGTGTGAGGATTATATGATGCATTAGAATTATATTTAAATTCTTTCTTCATTTTTTACCATTAAAAATGTACCATACTATTTCAAATATTAATAAAACAATAAAATTACAACAATATATTGATAACAGAGATGGTAACAAACGTATTGGTTTAAAACAAATAATATATTGCGTAGGTTGGTATAATATTTTAAATGAACAACGTTTAAAAAAAATTTGAAAGAAACAACCTATAAGAATTACAGACGGTTATTATAGTTTTCAACAAATAGCGGATGAATTTTCAAAAGAAAATATTAAATTATCCGTAAATGAAACAAATGGTATTGCTTCTTTAATCACACCTTTTGAAATTGAGATTAGTAAAAGTTTAAAAAATATGTTGGGATTCCAAATAAAAGTATATTTGAAATACTCGAAAAACATTATGGAAACAAACCCAAAAATTTTGCTATTTATAAATCATTATATTTACATTTAGAACAAGTGAGCACTTCTCATAATTATCTTGATGGTGCGCCGAGTACATTATTGGTTGTTATTCCAGTTGAAAAAAAAAAAAGGGTTTGGAGATATTATAACGGTAAAATTTGAAAATTCAGATTATAAACGTTTAGTAAATGGTGATATAATAGAATTTAAATTAGAAATTAGAGATGAGGATAATAAAAAAATAAGTAATAGTTTACCAATTAATTTTGTTTTAGAAATTTTAGCGGATTAAAAAATGACTTAAAATTTATATATACGAGTTAAAAAAAAAACACGTAGATGCATCGAAAATATTAAAAATGAGGAACGAGTTTAAAGTAACGGAAATTAATAATAATTTATTATACAACAAAATTCAGGAAATAAAAAATATGGAGAACGAGATGAATAATAATATTAATTTATTATACGACAAAATTAAAAACATACCAGACAGAAAAATAATTAATATAATTGCTGGAAGTTACGGACCAGTGGTGAGCGATCAAGTGTTTAATTTTGGTTTTGGTGTTGGTGATTTTGTAATGAATTTTCCAGGAGAGATATTAGGTCTTAGTTTATCATGTTTTAAAACAAACAAAGATTTTGTATCTGGGTTATGTAATAAGTTCGGGTAAAGATTTTTATGAATATGTTAACTTTAAAACACCTTTAAAAGTAAGGCTGGAGACAGAATAAGTTTTATTAATGAGATGGATAATTCTGGATGTCTCAATACCCTAGTATTAGCGGTAATTGAATTATTTTTATAAACTCTATTTTTATCCCTTAAAAAATGTCGGCTTACGGAGAAAAATTAAATCCTTACAGAAAATTAAGAGAACCTCATGCTGCAAAGTGTTGTGATAACTAATAATCCTTCAAATATTGATAAAAATCAACAGTTATTAGTGAGATTTCCTAATCTAAGTAGTAATGATGTTATTGTTCCTGGAACAACCAGGTTAGCTTTTGAATTAGAAACTGAATCTAAAGATGCAAAATCTACAATATATAAAAAACCTTGGAAGAGCAATAGTTAAAATACAGCAATTAGAATAAGTGGTAATGAAGTTATGTCAATAGAAGATAGTGATATTTATCATTGTTATGTTGATTTGTGGAAAACTAGAGCTGAACGTGAAAATATGGCATATCAGGGAATTGGTACAACAGATATGTTAAAACATAGAGTTGGAGCAGGAGATAAAACGGAAAACGCGGAAGACCAAGACATAGCAGATGCATACAAAAATAGATTTTGCATTCCACTTGACTTTGAACTATTAGAAACACATATGTCTTTTTATCAATCCGGCCTTGGTGATAGACTTGAATATGAACTTACATTTAATGATTATAATAAAGTAATCCATTCAACAGATGCAGATGCAAAATATCAAATCAAAAACATTAGTTTAGAATTTGATATGGTTTCTAACCCTGAATTAGCAAGACAGATAAAACAGGAATTTGATGGTAAAATGGTTATCTTATATGACAGAATATTAAGACACCAAAAATAACCAAAAAATAAATCTGATACAATCTGGAACATTAATCTAAATGTCCCAGCTAAAAGTATGAAAGGTATTCTGATGTTATTCGAAGACCCAGAAAGAACAAGCACTGAAACTTATTATAACCCTAAAATAACAAACGTAGAAATGACAATAGAAGGTGTTCCAAATCAATTATACAGTCATGGAATGAAAGCATATCAACATTTGGATGAAATAAATAGATTCTTTGTTTTAAATTCAAAACGAGATAAAGAAATAAATATACTTGCAAAAAAATTAAATTTATCTTATACAACATTAAAAAAATATCTTTCAACTAATTACGCATTATGGTTAGATTTACGTTTAACAGATGATAACTCACTACCCGGTTCAGGCAGAAGAATCGAAAATGCATCTGAAGGTATTACAATTAAAATAACAAAAACAGCAGGAGCAGCTATTAAACCGATAAACGTTTATATTTTTATTATACAAGACGCACAAATAAATTTTGAAGATGGAAGATTTAAAGAAGTAAATTATTAAGTACGGGCCCTTATTTTTTTATTTTATTTATTAAGTGAGGGTTTTCCCTTTAAAAATGGAATTACCAAAATACCCTCATTGCGCTATTATTTGTGGTAGAACTGGATGTGGAAAAACAGAATTTGTTCTTGATTTATTAGAAACAGAATAACTTGGAGTGTTTAAATATATTGTTATACTTTGTCCAACTATTCAATGGAACAAAGCATACAAAAATCGTGAGTGGATTGGTGATGTTAGAAAACCAAAAACAAAAAAAATAATACTTGTTAATCCTATTCTTAATAACGGAGAAGAAAAATTACAAGAACTATTAAGAGTGTTCTTTAAAAAATATGCAGGACATCCAACATTATATATTATAGATGATTGTAGTGCACCAAAAGAATTAAAAAAGAAAAGTGATATGCTGGCTGAATTTGCATTTTCAGGGAGACATGCAGAACAATTGATATGGGTCATTACACAAAAATATAATTCAGTGTTAAAAGATTTAAGAGAACAAACAGTATGGCTATGTTTATTTCGTACAAAAGATAGAAATAGTTTTAATAATTGTTTAGAAGAAAATGATATTATTCCTACTTTGGAAGAAAGACAAAGAATAAAGAAAGAACTTTAAAAAAATAAACATCGTTAATTAATATTAAATATAGATTCACCTACTGGTTATTGGGTAATTGATTAGGCGAGCGAAGAGTTTATTAAATTTTATTTCTTAAAAAATGAAGAAAGAAGAATTTGATAGATTGTTAAAAAAAACAAAAAGATCACAATACACAAACATAGACCGACTTAGAAATTGATAAAATTTACAAAATCACTGATAATAAATATGTTAACACAAGTTTTGGTAAGAGTGTAATTTTACCTGTCGAAAATATTGGTGAAGTTCGTTGTCCTTCTCATCTTGCTGAAAAGATAGAAAACAAAGATACTCCTTTTTATGTAAGACCACTCAGTTTTAAACCATGTAAATAATAAAAAAATAAATATCATGCTTATGATTTAATATTTCCAAATAATAAAAAAACTAATGCTTAAAAAGTGCTTAAGTAATGCTTAAGTAATGCTTAAGAAATGCTTAAGTAATGCTTAAGAAATGCTTAAGTAATGCTTAAGTAATGCTTAAGTAATGTTGAAAAAAATAGCAATAAAAAGGCAATGCTATTAGAAATACTAACAATTATAACAAACACTGCAGTCTTATGTTGTATTTATTTTTTTAAAACTCAAAAATATATTATATAAAATGAACACTGAAGAATTTTTAAGTGAGCAAATCGTTGAAAACATAAAAATTGATCATGATAAAACGAGCGAAGCTAGGGGTTCCCTTTTAGAAAAAAAACGTGAAAGATTATCAGCCGTTGTTGCTGGCGGGGGTAGTAAGCAATATCTGGGTAAAGAATTACAATTGTCAGAAATTGATACAATGACACCAGAATACATAAACTATATTGTAAATATGAGGCAAGATTAGGGGCCAGTATGACCAAGACATTAGGAAACTCTTTTATTAATTTATATGTTATGGGTGTATCAAAGTACTTCAACGTTGTTAATCCACCAAATTTAATGCAAGACTTAGGGGAAGATCCTTTTATCAATTACGCTTTAACTAATGTATGTTGTGAACTGTGTTATAGATATGGAATGTATCTTGCTCCTTTTACTGCAATGTTAACAACAGCAAGACATATTGATTTCCAAACAAAAGACGAAAATAATGACATAAAAAATGACGAGTGAAATTTCTGAACAAGAAGAAAACAAAAAAGAAAACGAAGAAGAAATAAAAGAATCTAAAAAACCTCAACAAAAAAATCCAAAACGAGTAGTCGCTGGTAGGAAAGGTGTAGAAGCAAGAAAGCTAAAAGCTGAATTAAAAAGAAAAGAATCAGAAAAATTTAAAAAAGGAAACATTTAATTAAAACAAGCTGTTCCACCTCAAATAACAAAAGATGACGAAACTACAGATTCATTTCATCATATATGTCCAACAAAAAAAAAAAAAATGGAACAAAAAATACATATTGCCATTATGTTTATCAATTGGGGTAGTAGGTGGATTGGGGTTGTTTTTTTATAAACAAAGTGATAAACCAGAAAAAATGATTAGAGAAATCATGTTTGGTAAAAAAAAAACCAAGCGAGCAAATCCCTTTAAAAAAAACCAGAAAAACAAAAAGAAATTGACCCGTTTGAAATTAACTAATTTTATTTTTTTAAAATGGGTAAAATAGAAAAAATAGATGAAATGATAAACGAGTTAATTTTTTCAGCATTCTTTTTAACAGCTATAAATAGTTTTTTTTTTTAAATTATGTGAATTATATGAAAAATTAAAAAAAGAAGAATTAAAAAAAGAAGAATTAAAAAAAGAAATAGAAGAAGAAATAGAAGAATTCAATAATAAAAAAAAATAAAAAAATAAAAATTTAATATATAAAAACGGCAACATCAAAAGACGGAAAACAAATAGCAAATATGTTATATCATGCTGGAGTGGAAACATTATTAACAGTTGGATATGCAGAAATAGGTAAAAAAGTATTTAGAAGGTCAGCACCAAAAGTAGATTTTAGCATGAATGATATTTTTATGTTATCCATTGATATATTACTTGCAATGGCAACAAAAGACATGTTGATAAAGCAAGGCATTATACCTGCTGATATTATGAAATAATAAACAAAAAATGATTTTTTTATTTTATTTTCTTAAAAATGGCAAGTGCTTTAGCAATAATGCTTGGTGGGGCAATAACAAAAGCTTTAGCATTTTCTGGTACTAATTATTTATTTTCACATATAGGTAGTAATGCAAATGAAGAAAAAATAAGACATGATAAAGCAATAAAAAATTAGAAAAAGCAACAGAAGAATGGAATAAAAGAAGAATTCAAAGATTAGATTTTATTAATAAACAATTAAAAAAAGAAAATCATGCTGTTCAAATTTTTGATGATGTTGATCAAGCTATGAGAGAATATTATAATGTTACGGGTAAACAATTGGATTGACCTTCAAATTCAGTTTTAGATCTTAAACCAGTATTAAGTGATTTTTATACTCCATCAGAAGATCAGAAAATAGAGAAATTGCATTTGTTATTGGTGGTATGGCATTAACTGGTTTTGTTGCTTGGAAATTAAAATAAATTAAAACCATAAGGTTGTGTATTTATTCCATTATCTAGGATATATCTCTTATTATCAAATGGAGTCATACTCATTTTATTTATTTCATTAACATACATCTCATGTTTATTAGAGTTTAATGTATACATTTTATTCATTTTAGGTTTATTATTAGTATTATTAAATAGAAAATCTTTATAATCATCAAATTTAATATCTTTCTTTATCGTAGTTTTTCCGATTCCTTTTAATATTTTTTCTTCACTTAAATCTGTTAACGTAAAAGAATATGCTTTACTTCTTAAAAAAACTATTTCATTCATAATTTTCGAATTAAGTTCATCTTTAAATTTACCAATTACTTTTTTATTTTTTTTTCAGAATATAAAGGGTGATCTTAAGGATAATCCGATGTATCTAATTCATCTATTATTTCTTTCATATCTTCATAAATATCTTTGGTTTTAATACTTAAAAATAAAGAATCGGTGTCGCTCGCAACTAATTCGTTCTTTTCCCATAATGTATTAACAACATTATAATAAAAGTTATACATTAATTGTTTTGAGTAATCTAATATAGCTTGTCCTAAAGAAATAGGTTTATTAAAATTAACAGAAGTAACTTTATTTTCAATTGCAACAAAGTTATCATTAAATATTATTGAGTCTTTAAAATTTAGTTTATTCATATATTTTTTTACTTTTTTCTTATCAGTAAGTAATTTAATCTCACTTCTTCCTCTGATATTTTCTAATGTTTTTCCATAAAAACTATTATTCATAAGTTTCCATAGATCTTTTTCAAAGGCAGATTTTGATTTAGTTCCTTGCTCAGTATTAAAATTAACATACTTTGCTAACCAATTTGATTCTTTAAAAGAAATAGTTCTATATACCTCTTTTACTTTCATACCAAGTTTAATATATTTTTTTAATATTGAATGATGAATAATATATTTCTTTTTATCATATAATGTTATAACAAGTTTTTCTTCTTTACCTAATGGTTTATCGTTTGATAATTTTAATTGATAAGGAGATAAATCTTCTTTATCTATTTTCATCTTTTCCGGTGCTAAAGGATATTTATATGTTTTATTTTACATTCATTTGTGTACTCTAAGTCACATTCAATTATACATCCTCTTTCTTTTGGAATATTTTTATAGTACTCAGGATCCTTTTCCCATTTAAAATTTTTTGTTGGTAATTTTTGTGACATTGCCCAACCATATAAATTATTTGCATCAAGATATTGTAAATATTTTTCTAATAAGAAATCGTTCAAGTTTCCTCCATTTTTTAATATTTCTAAACATTATTTCATTTCATTTTTATCTATTATTCTATTTCCACTATCATAGTTAGTAGTATATTTATTAAATGCTTTCACATGTCTTGGTCCTAGAACACCAGAAAATCCTCCTCTTATACCCTTTTCAAACATTAATAACATATCATAATCAGTTAATAATTCTAATTTTATTTTTGTATATTTTAAACCACATTGCCATGTCAAACCGGGAGCAGAATAACAATAACAGGGGTCTATTTCATGATGTTTTAAAAAGAACTTTCTAAAATTTTCAAAAGCATCGGCTAAGATAAGAACATCTGTTTTAAGATATAAATTATGATAATCTAATAAAGTTTTACAATTATAATGTTCCCAGACTTTCTGTGCATGTTCATACTCTTTTTCTGTAATTGTTTTTTGGTTTAATGTTGAATAAAATTCTTTAATATCTGGAAGTTTTTTATCTTTTAATTTTTCTTTTGAATCTACATATTCATATGGATAATATCCTTTTTGTTTTAAAAGATTTGTATTACCTTTAAATTCTTTTTCTAAAATAGGAAATGTATCCATTGATTTAGCAATATCTGCTAAACTTTTTTGAGTAAATCTATATGAATCTAGAAATCTTAATTTTTTATAATATGAACCGTATTCTATAGAAGTATATTCTTCTGAATTTTTTGAAAGAAGTTTCACTTTATCATAATCGTTTTCGTATTTCATAAATTCTTCAAAAATAAAATTGAAGTCGTAATTTGACCCATTATGAAAAAATACAGGTATTAATTTTGTTGCTTTACCTTCTTTTGTGTTACACAACTGACAAGATGCTCCTCTAGATTTACCTGAAAGATGATTATGTTCTCTCACTTTATTATTTTCTTGGAATTTTTTTTTACAAATATAACATTCAGTTGCTTCTTGAAATTCATCTTCTTCATACTTATTTAATATTGGTTCTTTCTTTTCATTAAGGTAGATATTATAATTTATTTATTTTAATATTTGTATAACTTTTTCTACATATTTTTCTGCTGCATCATTACCAACATAAGAAAAATATTGTGATTTAAATATTTCAGGATAATCCGAATGAACATAAATACCATAACTATTTGGTTTTTGTTTTCGTATTGGATTTGTATATGATTCATCTGGATTTGGTTGAGTTGTAGATATTGGAATATTATCTGATTCAAAATCAAAATAGATAACAAATGGTAATTTATTTTTAAAATAATGATTTTGAAATTTAAGAATATTTTTTCCTGGTTCAGGTATTATAACATTACACCATTCGTGATTATAACATTCTTCTTTATGTTTTATTAATGTTTCTTCTCTTCGAAATCCTTTCATACAATTTCTACATGTAAATAATTTATGTCTATTCTTTTTACACTTGAAACTATCTAAATCTTTAATTAAACAATAATGGGTATCTTCATTACTTTCAATGTATAAAAGATCTTTTAACTCAAACACATTTATACTTAAATTATTTTGTTTCTCTACTTTTGAAATATCTTTAATTGCTACAGGATATTCAATTCCTTTCATGTTAATTTTATTTTCATATTCTTTATGTTTAGATACTTTTTGTTTGTCTTTATTAGCAGGGTATAACTTTGCTAATATAGACCATAAGAAACATTTGTTGTCATTTTTATTTTGAACATTGATAATGTTTCTTGATTTAAATTGAAGAGGAATATAAGATGAAGTTTTTTGATAATCCTATTTATATTGTTTTACTTTTACACTTTTAATATTTCTAAAAACAAAACCAGATCCTTTTTCTTGAAATTCATCTATCCAAGCTTTATATTTATGTATTGAAGTTTTATAGAATTTAGATATATTATTTTGTGTTAGGATATATTGAATAGGATGAGAATAATGACTTTCTATTATATCAAATGACATAGGAGTTGAAAATTCACTTGTTATTATTATTTTTATTTTCAAGGGAAATTGATTAATAACTATCTTATCTTTTAATACGTTTATATATCTATCTATGTCATCTTCTTCTATATCAACAATATCGATTTCAGTAATAAGATCTTTAAATGATTTGGTTTTTTTACTGACCATTTAATTATGATTTTTAATAATTTTATTTTTTAAATAATAATTCTTTTGATAATTAGGATTTCTTTCTATAAATTCATTATACGTTTTTTTTTTTTTTTTTTTTTTTTTTTTTTTTNTTTCTCGATGATTTCTTTTAACAAAGTATAAACATTGTTTACATTTTGCTTTTAATCCATCACATGCTTTAGAATCTTTATAATAATTATTATATGTTTTATATTCATTACATTTTATGCAGATTTTTCCTTCTGTCATTTTTTAAAAAAGAATTTTTATTTATTTAAAAATGGTGCTTACAAATCTAACAAATAAATAAGCAGATGAATTACATCGTAGAGTTGTAAGTGTTTTTCGTAAAAGACATGTTTATGTTCATTATGTTGATCAGACATGGGCAGTTGATTTTGGTAGATATGCAAAAATATTCAAAACAAAATAAACATTATAAATATTTATTCGCAGTTATAGATGTATTTAGTAAATATGGTTGGTTAATTCCATTGAAAAATAAAACAGGAGTAACTGTAAGTGAAGCATTTAAAACATTATTTAAAGAAAGAAAATCTTCCTTTGTGTGGTCTGACAAAGGTTCTGAATTTTATAATCGAAAAGTAAAAGAATTGTTAAAAGATAATAACATAAAGTTATATTCAACTGAGAATGAAGAAAAATCTAGTGTAGTAGAAAGATGGATAGGAACAATGAAACAACATATGTATAGATATGTTACTGCCAATGAAACTTTTAAATATTTTGATGTAATAGATAGATTGGTTAAAAATTATAATAATACAGTACATTCTTCAATTAAAATGACACCTGTTGAAGCAAGTAAATCTAAAAACCAATTAACAGTGTATAAAAATTTATATCCAGAAAAAGAAGAGAAAATTAAAAGAACCAAAATTCAAAGTAGGAGATAGAGTAAGAATAACAAAAAAAAGGTCAATTTGAAAAGGGTTATACAGCTCGTTGGAGAAGAGAAATATTTGTAATTGGAAAAGTTTTAAATACAAATCCTGTTACTTATAGAATAAAGATTTAAAAAATGAAGAAATTATTGGTTCTTTTTATGAAGACGAATTTCAGATGACTAAGTTTTAGATTTTTTTTATTCGCTGAACTTCCGGAATTGTTTTTTCTCACTTTTCCTGTGTTTTTTCCTTTGATGTACTTTTAGCCTTTTTTTTACTGTGTTAGACCCGCAAGAGAATTTTCCATTCGGTGTACTCTCGGCTATTTTTTTTTATCACTTTTTCTGTGTAACTTTTTCCCACTTCCGGCTGTTTTTTTTTTCTATTGTGAAATTTAGGGCTTGTTTTACTTGAATTGAGGATATTTTTTAGGGGTCAAAAAAAATTTGTTTTGGGGAGGGGGCACTCCGAGTAGTAGTATAATATTTGGGCGAGGCGCTGGACTCGCCCAAATATTATACTACTGATAAAGAAGGAGTTAAAGATGATAATATTGAGAAACAATCTTATGTTTATGATATAGAAAGTTATAAAGATGAAAATGGAAAACATATTCCGTATGCTATTACTTCAATAAACTTAAAATTATTCCGAGGTTGTGTTTGTAATCATATAAAAAACGAAGATAAGAGTATTGTAAAAAAATCTTCCAGAAGAACAATTAAATAGGCTACTTAATAAACATATTAAATTTTTCATAGGTGAAGATTGTATTCAACAATTTTTTATATATCTAGGAAAAAAAGTTTATAATTCGGAAATTCTTTTATATGCACACAATGGATCGGGTTATGATTCTGAATTAATTATTGAAAATATACCTTTAACTAAATCTTCTCCATTAAAGAAGGGAAGTAAATTATTAAATGTGAATTTAGAAAATCCAAATATTACAGAACAATGGGTTAATTGGTTAAAAAAAAATACGGAGCAACAAAACTAATTAAAAAATGATATATCTATTAAAGTAAAAATCTATCCTAAACAAATAATATTTTTAAGATGTACTATGCAACACGTCAAGGATAGTTTATTAAAGTTGGGAGAAAGTTTTAATATTCCTGAAAATTTAAGAAAAAAGAATTTTGAAATTGATAAGATAACAAAAGATAATTATAAAGAGAAACAAAATGAATGGTTACCATATTTAAAAAAAACGATGTATTATCAATAGCATGTTGTATGATGTTATATAATGAAATGATGGAAAATATATCAGGGTTAAATATGCAGACTAGTTTATCTCTTCCAGCTTTAACTTTTAAGTCATGGATGAATAAAATGAATCAAAATAAAGAAAAAAAATATATTCTTCTGCAGATAAATATACTAGATATTTGATTAGAAATAGTATAAAAGGTGGAAGAGTAGCTGCTAATATTAGAAAATTTGATAATAGTGAAGAAATAAAGAAAATATTAAATAAATATTAAGAAGATCCAAAGAAATTAAAAAATATAACTAAATTAATTGATAAGTATAATAAATTAGATCAAAAATCTGAATTATTTAATAACATAGCAAATGAATTAAACAAATTAAATAAAAAATATATGATGAACTATTAGATGTAAACTCTCAATATCCATCTGCAATGTCAGATTTAGATTAAGAATATCCTAGAATGGAATCAATTAGGAAATTTAAAAAAAAACAGAAGAAAGGGAAATATTAGATAAATTTAATACTCAAACATTTAGACCTAAAACTGGAGTATTTAAAATAATTTATGAATATCCTGATGATATGTCCTTTACTCCAATATTTTGTAAAGATTTTGTAACATTTAAAGGAAAAAAAAAAGAAATATTAAGATCAAGAACAGGACAATGTTGTGATATTTTAACATCTGTAGATATTCAAGAGATTGCTAGATGTGGTGGAAGAATACAAAAATATTTGATGGTATGATATTTGAAGAAAACTTTAAAATAAATCCTTTAAGAGAATTTGTATTAGAGTTGTATTCTTTAAAAGCTAAGTTTAAAAGGGAAAAAAATATAGTAGGATATGCTTTAGTTAAGCTATTGTTAAATTCACTCTATGGTAAGATGGCACAAAAAGAAATAAACAATAAAAAACCTTTATGGAGTGAAGAAACATTTAGAAAAATTATACAGATGATATAAAATACGAAAAGCTTAATAATAATTTATATTATATAGAATAAGATATTGGTGATGATTTACCAAAATTATTAATGCCTTCACATTTAGGAAGTTTTATTTTATCTCATTCTAAAAGAATAATGAATGATGTAATTTTAGACATAGATGGATTTAAAAAAACAGAAATTTATTATACCGACACCGATTCAATCTACGTAGAAGAAAAATGCGTAGAAATATTAGAAAATAAAGGTTACTTACATGAAACAGATTTAGGTTAATTATCTAATGATTTTGGTGATGGAAAAATATTTTATGGATTATTTTTAGCTCCAAAAATAGAATTATATTATGCATTAAATAATAAAGGAGAAATTGTTACAAAACAGACGTTTACAGGATATCAAAAAGAAATGTTAAAACCAAATGATTTTAATAAAATGTATAATAATATAGAAGTTAAAACAGACATAGATAAACCATGGAAAAAGAAATTAGGTAAAGGAATATTTATTCCCAAAGATAAACAAGATAAAAAATTTTCTGCAAATATTAATTTACTAAAAAGAAAAGAACCAGATTCATCTGAAATAATGCATCCATATAAAACTTCTAAAATTAATTCTGATATGCTAGACCAGTATAATATTAATCTAAATGATTTATACATACATGAAGAAAATATTATTTATTAATTTATCAACATACATTTCATGTTTATTTTACTTTCCAAGCAACAAAACCAGTTAATGCCATACCCCTAATAACAAATGCAATTTCTCTATTTTTCTGATCTTCTGATGGTGTATAAAAATCGCTTAATACTGGTTTAAGATCTAAAAACTGATTTGAAGGTAATTAAAAATTGTTTACCCGTAACATTATAATATTCTCTCATAGCTTTATCAACATCATCAAAAGTTTGAACAGCATGATTTTCTTTTTTTAATTGTTCATTAATAAAATTTAATCTTTGTGTTCTTCTTTTATTCCATTCTTCTGTTGCTTTTTCTAATTTTTTCTATAGCTTTATCATGTCTTATTTTCTCTTCATTTGCATTTCTACCCATAAGTGAAAATAAATAATTACTACCAGAAAATGCAAAAGCATTTGTTATTGCCCCACGAAGCATCATTGCTAAAGCACTTGCCATTTTATATAAAGGGAAACCGCTCGACTCCGTTCGCTAAAAGAAATGAAATTTACTTCATAATACCAGCAGGTATAATGCCTTGCTTAATTAACATGTATTTTGTTGCCATTGTAAGCAGTATATCAATGGATAACATAAACATATCATTCATGTTAAAATCTACTTTTGGTGCTGACCCTCTAAATACTTTTTTACCTATTTCTGCATATCCAACTGTTATTAATATTTCCACTCCAGCATGATATAACATATTTGCTATTTGTTTTCCGTCTTTTGGTGTTGCCATTTTTATATTAGATTTTTGTTATTATTTCTTTTATTTTTTTTTATTTGATCCCATTCTTCTATTTCTTCTATTTCTTTTTTTAATTCTTCTTTTTTTTTTAATTCTTCGCTTTTTAATTCTTCATATAATTCACATAGTTTACATAATTAAAAAAAAAAAAAAAAAAAAAAAAAAAACATTTATAGCTGATAAAGAGAATGCTGAAAAAATAACATGTCTATAATTGAATCTATTTTTTTCTATTTTACCCATTTTTAAAAAAAATAAAATTAGTTAAATTCAAAAGGGTCAATTTCTTTTTTTTTTGTTTTTTTGGTTTTTTTAAAGGGATTTGCTCGCTTGGTTTGTCTTTACCAAACGTGCTTTTTTCTCTTTGGTTATAAAAAACAACCCCAATTCACCTACTACAATTGATAAACATAATGGTAATATGTAATTTTTGTTCGAATCATGTCCGTCTGTTGAAAAAGAATCCGTAGTTTTATCATCTTTTGTTACTTGAAGGGGACCAGCTTGTTTTAGTTCTATATTTTCTTTTTTTAATTATTCTGCTTCTTTTCTTTTTAATTCAGATTTTAGCTTTCTTGTATCTTCACCTTTCCTACCAGCGGCTACTCGTTTTGGATTTTTTTGTCGAGGTTTTTTAAAAGGGGACCGTTCGATAGATTCTTTTATTTCTTCTTTAGTTTCATTTTCACTCGTCATTTTTTATGTCATTATTATCTTTCTTTTGGGAATCAATATGTCTCGCTGTTGTTAACATTGCAGTAAAAGGAGCAAGATACATTCCATATCTATAGTACAGTTCACAACATGCATTAGTTAAAGCGTAATTGATAAAAGGATCTTCCTCTAAATCTTGCATTAAATTTGGTGGATTAACAACGTTGAAATACTTTGATACACCCATAACATATAAGTAAATAAAAGAGTTTTCTAATGTCTTGGTCATACTAGCCCCTAATCGTGCTTCATATTTACAATATAATTTGTGTATTTGTTCTGGTGTCATTGTATCAATTTCTGACAATTGTAATTCTTTACCCAGATATTGCTTACTACCCCCACCAGCAACAACGGCTGATAATCTTTCACGTTTTTTTTCTAAAAGGAACCTCTCGCTTTGCTCGCTTGTTCGTCATCAAGATCTATGTTTTCAATATTTCTCTTTGCTCGCTTAAAAATTCTTCAGTGCTCATTTTATATATTTTATTTTTGATTCTTATAAAACTAATTACAAAATAACCAATTAATGATAATACTGCAGTGTTTGTAGCAATGCTATAATTGTTAGAGCATTGCTTTTTTATTGCTATTTTTTGTTATATAACTTAAGCATTACTTGAGCATAACATTTATTGATTTACCTTCAGAGGCATTTTCGATTCTTCTACCTGAACCGTGTAGTGAGTTATCATCTGTTGAACGTAAATCTAACCATAAAGCATAATTATTTTAAGTATTTTTCTAATGTAGTATCAGATAAACATACATCTTTTAAAACTGTGTCTGTTGTTTTTGTTTCGTTTTGAATTCAGAGCAAAGAAAATATTTATTTCATCCCATTATTGATATGCTTTCATTCCTTGACTGTATAGCTGATTTGGAACGCCTTTTATTGTCATTTCTACTTTTTTTTTATATTTGGGTTATAATAAGTTTCAGTGCTTGTTCTTTCAGGGTCTTCGAATAACACTAGAATACCTTTCATACTTCTAGCTGGGACATTTAGATTAATGTTCCAGAGTGTATCAGATTTGTTTTTGGTTATTTTTCTGTGGCTTAATATTCTGTCATATAAGTTAACCATTTTACCGTCAACTTGCTGTCCTATCTGTCTTGCTAATTCAGTGTGTGAAACCATATCAAATTCTAAACAAATGTTTTTGATTTTGTAACTTGCATCTGAATCTGTTGAATGAATAACTTTGTTGTAATTGTTGACTGTAAGTTCATATTCAAGTCTATCACCAAGACCTGATTGATAAAAAGGCAAGTGAGTTTCTAATAGTTCAAACTTAAGTTGAATGCAAAATCTATTTTTGTATGCATCTGCTACGGCTTGGTTTTCTGCTTTTTTCCGTTTTATCTCCTGCTCCAACTCTATGTTTTAACATATTCGTTTTACCAATTTGATGTTTAAATGAAAATTTAAGCAGTGTTTATACAATAATCATTTATCATATCAAAATCTTCAGTTTACAGTTATAACAGATTGCTTAAATTAGTAAAACACTGGACACATAGATCAGATCAATGTTTCACAGCAGGACCATTCCTTATCACATTAACCATGTTAACTGATACACCAAAACAAATTTCATGTTTGACAGAATGGTCATATAGTCATGTGGAGATACAAACACTGTCTAATATTAATAACACAAACATCTGGATATCATCAAAATTGCAACTGTGTGTAAGGGTCATAGCATGGGCTTTGTATTTCAGTTTCTAGTTTATTGCAGACTGATCAAGTTATACGAGAAATTTCATGAACAATTAATTTTGTTTTTTCACATTTGTTCGGAGATATTGACTCCTAAACTGACTGTTTTGGATTTTATTTTTATTTAAATCTTGGGAAACAAAATTCAAGAACATAAGAATTTTAGTGAAGAAAATAAATGCCTGGAAGAGAAGGTGCTGTACTTCAAAAATAGATATGGTGTCTCCCTAGCAGAGAGTAATAATTTCAAGATAGTGGGATTTAGCTAATCCATCCAACTGGACAATAGGAAAACTAAGTGGTCAATTAAATAAGAATGAATCAGAACAATGAAGACTTTATCAAAGTCAATTTCAAAATAACTATACAATGAAAATGAAATCAAACTTAAGACACAAACAATGTTAGAAACAGTATGGCAGTATCAGGATGATGCAGATCCAGAGAACATAGACATTACAGAGACAACTAGCAAATGGATACGAAATGCAAGACAAAGCAACAATCTACAAGGCCGTTTTCCAAAATTGCAGAATATTCAAATGGAGTTAAATCTTCTGAAAGATAAGGCACATGCATCTATTACTTCAGGTTCACCTTTCCAAGCATTTTGTTCTGATTCATTTTCAAATGTGGATATAATTTCACTTCTGATTCAGAGGCAGATACTTGAGTTTCAGGAAAACATTAATTGGACAAGTACTTGTGTCGGAGAAGCTGGAAGTATTCACAGTTCCATAATAACCAGAAATTAAGACGTTAATTGTCGTAGAAAAGCTTAAAGATAAGTACTAGTAGTCTTATGTCATATACATGTAAACCACCCTTTTATCCAGTAATACATAATTCCGTAATGACAGCACACTCATGATTTGACCAGTCACAGAGCAGATTAAATTTACCGGAAGTCACCCAAGTCGGTATGGTTTTCGAGATTTTTCATCTAAGTTTATGGGAAATAGGTCAACTTTCGATGTTGATATCCGATTTATTTTCACACTTAAATTCGATATAAAGCCTTTTTTATGCTTAGATTAACGAGGAGAATTCAAAACATTAATTTCTAAAAATAATTTTGAAAGAATAAGAATTTGTACTTGGGTCTTTTCCATGCAATTACTATTGATTTCCCAATGTTTCACCTACAAAAAAAAATCGATATCCCGTATGTCCAGAATTATGTATAATATAATAAAAACAAATATTGTCGGCTATATTTTCACAAAGTAATTTGGTGTTGGCTTCAAAAAATCTTACATTGAATACCAGTGCATCACTCATAGTCCAAATTTACAGACAGTATTGCACTAACCAGGAGCAAACTGTTAATAGTAAAGTATTTATTCTCTTATCCGGCGTGACATCACAAAGCTGAATTGACCAATCCGATCAGTCGATTTAAATCTTACACCCCCAATATAGGCGGTGACGCGATCGATGGTTACAGATATAATCTATGTAAAAAAACGATATTTTAAATTGCAATATATTCGGTATTATAATTACTATGATCTTGAAATTCAATTATGATGTTTATATTGATGTTCCAAATGCATATGTCGAGTTTCATTTAAATATCTTGAAAAATGAATGAATAAATCAAAGTTGAAGTTACTTAGCTATATAGCGAAATATGGACTTTTTCACCTCCTGCACAGGTAAAGTGCCCGGATGTCCGGATAAGAGAATTGGATTGCACAACAAACAAATCACATATATAAGTCACCCATCATGTAACAGTCACATATAAGTCGCATGACATCGGCAATATCATCATTATATATAGCAATTATTACAACATAATCCATTATATATAGCATCTATTAGAGTCATGGATAGACAAGAAAATTGATGTTAACTTTGGATGAATTTTATTCCGCTTATCTTTGCTTCTCAAATTTACAAATTTGTTTATTATTTGGGTCATTATACTAATCACTTATAAAATCTATTGTAGTTAAAAATCATGGAAGAAAACATAAATGAGTGTGGTTAGGTGGTGCTGCAAGAAATCTAGATGGTCAAAGATAGCTTCAGTGATATAATAAGGTCATGTGGTGGTCAAGGAGCAATGTAGAAAGATCTTGTATAACTTCCGCAATTGTAGTATGTGGAGAAAGACATCCCATTTCAGGAAAGGTTCCATTGAAATTGGACTTCGGCAACTACAGCATTTGCACAATTTTCATACCTTTAAGGCTTCACAAATTATCCTTAGTTAGGACTTTTGCAAAAATACAAAGTGAAATCTAGTTTTGGATCTTTGACATTGCAACTACCGGAAATTAGCAGTTCCTCATCAAATGAATGGAAAGAGCATACTGTTTTTACTACTCAGTAACTGCTCCAGCATTTATAGAAGACAGTGTTCAAACTGCTATGGCAAGTGCATTGACTAAACTAATTGTATATGTACAAGGTACTGTCAGTACATGTAGGAAAATTTAAGCATGGAAAAACAGTTATATTAGAACCTAACCCTGACTTGTTAAGCAAACATCGTATAGCGTGAGGAATGAAGCTGTTTTAACAATATATATAAGGAGACTGCATTATTTGATTTCTTAAACTGACAAATTCTACCATTTCGATTCCAGCATTCAAACAAATAACAAAGGCTGAAATTACTTATGAACATAATATCCAAAGAAGTTGTTACTATAAATGCAATATCACCTAAATCTAGTTCTCAAATTATTGACAATAACCTTCTAGATCTGAAACTTCAATTTCAGTGCTAAACATGTACCAAGGTATTTCAATGAAAGAAGTGATGCTTTATCTCGTATACAGATGGAACTTTTCCTAGTTAGCTTCAAAAGCAGCAGAACAACCGTGTCCATCCCCGAACAGTTCAGATGTAATATATGGAATTAAACCAAACAATCAATCATCTTTAGGGATTCGGCTATTACAGCAAACACTCAAAAGTTCATATGGAACTGGATTCAAACATTCTGAAAGATTTGTGTGGATGAAGAATTTTAGATTTGATAGCTTGCCCATATATATATCTAAGAGGATATTTTGATATATTTCTTATTGTTTCGTGTTTTTTAAAACTTACCTATCTATAATTAAGTTATTTGTGTGGTATAAGATTCAAGTATTTACAAAATAATTTTTGTAACCCCGTAGAATCCCCTCATCAATAATTTCTTTTATATTGAGATCTGTAAAAATGCTTCACAGAACAAAAATATGTAGGACTGCAAATTACATTTTGAAATTTTGAGGGAGATTGTATACTTCGAAAAGTTGTATTATCCAATCTAACTGACTTAATGTTAGAACCTGTGTGTACCATTTGATATTATGGCTTCATGAGTTGTGATGAATTCACAGTTCATATTAAATCAAGTAAATTTGATCATTTGCATCCCTTCATTTATACATTGGTAATATTTTGTTTTATAAGAAGTTAAAACAATCTAAAACAGAATCCTTAGGAAAGGAGCTGTAATCAGTTCTACAATTAAGGTAGACAATCAGATCTGTCCTTAAGAGATACTATCATGGTATATTCAGACGAAAAGGTTTATGTTCAAGTTCACCCTCAGACCAACTTAATATATTTAGCAATTAGACAAGAATATATAAATAAGATAAAACATGCCCTAAGATTATGTGGCTACAATTCAGATTAGTACAATGGCCATAGTTTTTGTATAGGGACTGCTACCAGTGCAGGTACAGCCCATGTTAAAGATCAAGTTAATCAAAGTTTTAGGTTGCTGGTCATCATACAGCTATTCTCAATACTTTAGAACTTGACAAACTTCTATTAGCATTTGGAATATGTTAATCATAAATACATTAAATGGATTCAGTTAACTGATATTTGGGTATATATTTTACCAGCATGCAATATTTTTTTTTCTCATGATTGTTTAGAAGGTGTTTTATTTTTAATTAAATCCTTGGGGGCACTCAAATACAATTTGAGTTTTTGGACATTTATGAAATTTATCACTGGTAATTTTTATAAATTTCATTTATCCCCCAAGTATTTCGGGGACTTTAGTCAAAATTCATTCCAGCGCCAGCTGATAGACTCCTGCTTATTGCTAGCAATATGAGCTATCCCCCTTCAGCCCCTCGGCTGATGAAGAGACCCTCGTCTCTTCACTTTTGTGGAGCCCCCGTTCCACAGTCCCTTGCTGGCGTATTGTCGGGCAGGCAGGTTCTTCCTCACACTGGGGTTGTAGGCTGACTTGCTCTGGCAGGAAATTCAAAATTTTCATTTTACTGAGTGTTCCCTAGGGCCAAAAATTTTGTTTAATAATTGATTATGTAATATATAATAGAGTATATGAATTTAAACTGTTTTAAGCTGGTATGATTTACTGAGACTATGCTATGGTCATTACACACAGTTGCATAACTTGTAAAGCACCGTAAATGAAATGTCACACTTCGAATACAGAAGACTTCTACATCAAATGACAGTTGATAATACTTATATTGCCTATATGATCATTGATCACTTGATCTCATCACTGGAGGGCTTACTTTCTATATTTTAAGATTTATAACAGTTTTATAAAAAATATAATGATTAACTAGTTTATAAGCCCCCCATTTGTGATTTGAAGTGATTTGTTCATTGAGGCAAATTATCAAACCAATAAAAACAAGACAGTAAACATACTTTTAGATAATTGTATAAATTGATGTTTAAATGAAAATTTAAGCAGTGTTTATACAATAATCATTTATCATATCAAAATCTTCAGTTTACAGTTATAACAGATTGCTTAAATTAGTAAAACACTGGACACATTGATCAGATCAATGTTTCACAGCAGGACCATTCCTTATCACATTAACCATGTTAACTGATACACCAAAACAAATTTCATGTTTGACAGAATGGTCATATAGTCATGTGGAGATACAAACACTGTCTAATATTAATAACACAAACATCTGGATATCATCCAAATTGCAACTGTGTGTAAGGGTCATAGCATGGGCTTTGTATTTCAGTTTCTAGTTTATTGCAGACTGTTCAAGTTATACGAGAAATTTCATGAACAATTAATTTTGTTTTTCCACCCACCAAACCCCATCCATACACCTTCAAAACAATCATGACAGGGGAGCATCTCAGTTGTTAACCAGTGATGCAAGTTAATTTGATTTTGGACATTTATGAAATTTATCACTGGTAATTTTTATAAATTTCATTTATCCCCCAAGTATTTCGGGGACTTTATTCAAAATTCATTCCAGCGCCAGCTGATAGACTCCTGCTTATTACTAGCAATATGAGCTATCCCCCTTCAGCCCCTCGGCTGATGAAGAGACCCTCATCTCTTCACTTTTGTGGAGCCCCCGTTCCACAGTCCCTTGCTGGCGTATTGTCGGGCAGGCAGGTTCTTCCTCACACTGGGGTTGTAGGCTGACTTGCTCTGGCAGGAAATTCAAAATTTTCATTTTACTGAGTGTTCCCTAGGGCCAAAAATTTTGTTTAATAATTGATTATGTAATATATAATAATTATATGAATTTAAACTGTTTTAAGCTGGTATGATTTACTGAGACTATGCTATGGTCATTACACACAGTTGCATAACTTGTAAAGCACCGTAAATGAAATGTCACACTTCGAATACAGAAGACTCCTACATCAAATGACAGTTGATAATACTTATATTGTCTATATGATCATTGATCACTTGATCTCATCACTGGAGGGCTTACTTTCTATATTTTAAGATTTATAACAGTTTTATAAAAAATAAAATGATTAACTAGTTTATAAGCCCCCCATTGGTGATTTGGAGTGATTTGTTCATTGAGGCAAATTATCAAACCAATGAAAACAAGACAGTAAACAAACTTTTTGATAATTGTATAAATCCCTGATATACCATATTTGTACGTTCAGTTGTAGTTTTCCACAAATCAACATAACAATGATAAATATCACTATCATCAATTGACATAACTTCATTCCCACTTATCCGAATTGTTGTTTTTTTAACTATTGCTCTTCCAATGTTTGATATACTGTCGAGTTTGCATCTTTAGATTCAATTTCTATTTCAAAAGCTAATCTGGTTGTTCCAGGAACAATGACATCATTTCTACTTAGATTAGGAAATCTCACTAATAACTGTTGATTTTTGTCAATAGTTGAAGGATTATTAGTTATTACAACACTTTGACGAATACCTTTTGCAGCATGAGGTTCTCTTAATTTTCTGTAAGGGTTTAATTTTTCTCCGTTTTCCGACATTTTTAAGGATTAAATATGAGATAATCTCCCTCCGGTCGAGTCTCGTTAGAAGCTAGGTTATAAAAATAATTCAATTACCGCTGATACTAGAGTATTGAGACATCCAGAATTATCAATCTCATTAATAAAACTTATTCTATCTCCAGCCCCAACTTTTAAAGGTGTAGGAAAGTTAACATATTCATAAAAATCTTTATCCGAACCTATTACATAACCAAATTTCCTATAACCATTAACACTCACTATGGCAGATACATAATCTTTGTTTGTTTTAAAACTTGCTAAACTAAGACCTAATATCTGACCTGGAAAATTCATTACAAAATCACTACCACCAACACCAAAAATTAAACAATTGACCACTCACCAATGGTCCATAATTTCCAGCAAATATATTTATTATTTTTCTGTCTGGTATGTTTATAATTTTGTTAAATAATAAATTATTATTAATTTCCATTACTTGAAGCTGGTTCCTCATTTTTAATATTTCCGATGCATCTACGTGTTTTTTTTTTAACCAAATATACTCATTTTTATTATATAAATTTTAGCCAGCGGTACCCTTAGATAATTTCTAAAACACAATTAATTGGTAAACGATTAATTATTTTTTTATTATCCTCATCCCTAATTTCTAATCTCAATTCTGTTATAACATCATTTACCAAACGCTTATATTCCGGATGCTCAATTCTCGCTGTTAAAACATCTCCAAACTCTTTATTCTCATCTGGAATAACGGCTAATAATGTACTCGGCGCACCATCAAGATAATTATAAAAAGTGCTAACTTGTTCTAAATGTACATACAATGATTTATAGATAGCAAAATCTACGGGTTTGTTTCTATAATGTTTTTCATTAGGCGTGAATAAACGTATATTCCTAAATCCTAACATATTTTTCAAACTTTTACTTATCTTTAATTCTTCAGGAGTGGTTAATGAAGCAATACCATTTTCTTCATTTACGGATAATACATTTTTTTCTTTTTGAAATTCATCCGCTATTTTTTGGAAACTATAATAACCATCTATAATATCTATACGTCTGTCTCCAGTCTTTCGTATATATTCACCTGAAATAATATACCAACCTACGCAATATATTATATATTTTAAACGTACACATTTATTTTCGTTTCTGTTATCAATGTAAGTAAGTAAGTTTATTGTTTTATTAATATTTGAAATAGTATGGTACATTTTTAGGGGTAAAAAATGAAGAAATAATTTAAATACATCCCTAAAGCCGCTCTTACACTACACCGTATGACACAAACGTATGAGGAACGGATGAAAATCATTTTTGTACGGTCGTAAATATTTTTGTTCGTTCACGAAATACAATGAAAATGCACAAAAACCGGAGGTCTACAGTAAGTCCACCGTACATGCACAGTCCTGGAACCGTACAAACCGAACTCGCACCGAACTGACACCGGAATCCTACCGGACGAGCACCGAATAAGACGTATTTATAACGGTAACATACCTGACAAGTACCGAATAAAACGGATCTTTAACGAAAACGTGCCGAACGAGCACCGAGTAAAAGCGAATTGAATGGGTGTCTTTTGTCCGCTTAACAACCGTGTTTTACATAGAAAATCATCACGGCGTGCATGACCAATTAAATTTATTTTTCCAAAATGTCACCGAATAAAAAGGCAGGAAAATGACCTAAGAAAAGAACTGTTGGGTAACAATTAACCTTCTCCACCACTGTGACGACTCAAAGCGAAAATGCCAGTTAAAATGCCTAAGACCAAGATCGGGTTAAAGTTATACAGTCTCTATAGTAGCGAATACTGCTAAACGCACATAACGTTTTTAAACGGCGAGAAAAAGGACAAAGTTTTGATTCTGATGTTTTGGTTATATGTCAGAATAATGTTACAATATAAATACAAATCGACAAACACTGTTACACTCTTGCAATTACTAAATGAGATAAGTACGGCACGACCATCATTTAGGTTTTCCGTCTGAATCCCTCATAGTTTAAGCCTAAGGTCGAAAATATGGGTCTTTCTTTCCGTTCCTTTCTTTTGATTTATTAGCTGTTTTTCTTTATTATTATTATTCTTCAAATATTTTATGCTTTGTACATATTATCTCCTTTCCTTTTATGATTGTTATTTTGTTTGTTACATTTAATTTTGGTCATTGCACAACATATATTTTTATATATTCATTTAATTTGGTACTCGTCCGGTTGGTTTCCGCTGTAAGTCCGGAACTCTAACGGTTTATCCGTTATCTCTTCGTTAAAAGTCCGTTTCACCAATTAAATCTACCTTACCTGAACGGATGCAAGACGGACAAGTAACGAATGAATAACGTTAATGCAACGTATGAGAACCAAACAAAACGTAAACCTACCGTACATTCACCGTACTTTTTGTGCGGTATATGTCCGTTCCAAGTTTTGAACATGTTCAAATTTTTTCACCGTACAAAACGGACATCGACGTACTTGTACCGTATTCACCGGACAAAGAACGGACGACAAACGTATATAAAGGGAGACGAACGGATATAATTTATTTTTATACGTTCGGCGTTCGTTTGCGTTATACGGTGTAGTGTAAGAGGGGCTTAATGCATCGTATAATCCTCACACTAAATATTCTGAAAAAGATTTAAATCTTGTTAATCAATTAATATTTGTTAATCAAAAAGAGAACTTCAAAACAACTTTTCCCGATTTATTTAAAAAATATCAAAACCCACCATTACACACCAACGAACCATGGAATACATGGATTCATTCTTCGTTTGATTGGTGGCAATGTCAGTTAAACTTTGCAGCCTGGTGTGCTAGTACAGGATGTGGTGTTTCTTATGATGATCATATACAAAACAAGGAACCAGCTTCCTCCTATCCAGTCGGAAATCTTACCAAGTCGGTTTGTATGTTTCATCTATATTATTGTATTGCCATAATTTTAAAAGAACTTAAATCGCCATTACCAACTTGTTCTTCTTTCTGTTATTACAAAAATCCTTATGATAAAGCAGCATATAAAAAAATATGTAATGAATTTCAAATTTCTCCTAATACAGATTGGAGACAAAAATTAGAAACAGTTTGTCATGGTTTAGGAAGTTTTACCCAATACTATAAACCAAGTGCTGAAAATAGAATGATTCATTCTCAGAATGGACCATTATTAAATATAAACGATTCAGTTAAGCATACAATAGATATAAATATGGCTTGGACAACATTTATACTAGACAAATCAGAAGGTTTCACAAAAGTAGGCATTGAACGTATTAATGAAAGTATTAGAACGTTTGTATGGGCTTTTTTAGGAGCACAATCTCAAACACGTGTAGATATACTAAAAATAGGTACAGGATTTGACGCTCAAAAACAATTCTTAGCAAACGTTCAAGATGCTATTAATAGTCCCAAAGATTTACCCTCTCAGATATCACATTATCAACATGTTCTAAAATATGCTAGAAGTAAGGTTGATTATGTCTATGGTATTGGGTTATATATGTCTACAAGTGATATGAGATTACAAATTGGAACAATTGTTGGTTATAATAACAAAATTGTAATCGCAACAAAAGATAAAAAACTAGGCTTTAACGATGATTTAAATAATAAACATGTTGAACAAGTTTCTCATTCTTTAGATAAATTAGATCTACCAGAACCTGTTCATGATATACCGAAGCCTTCTGATAAATTTGTTCAAGATAAACAATCGAATATAGAACAGGATGAAAATAAAAAATCAATAATATTTGGAAGTATTGTATTGGGTATTACAGCACTTATTATTTATGAGATTTATTAATATATTCCCTAGCAGCAGCATACAATAAACCTACAACCAAAACAAGCAAAGCCCATAAATTATTTGCAAACCAATTTAGTACGTCTTTTGTTGCATTTAACAAAAAAGATACAAAAGAACCAATAATACCTAGCAATACAAATGCTAATTTTTTTGCTAGAAAGGCTAGTAATTTACCAAGATTTTTTAATTGTTTTTTTTATCCAATCTTTTACATCTGTTTTATTTGTAGGAGAAGGAGAAAGTGTAGTTCCACCAGAAGGAATAATTGCCTCAACAATAACACCTATAATCATCCCAAAAGCAGTTAAAATACTAGCTTTTGTTATTTCTTGTTCTCTAAAAATGTTCTAATTCTTTCACCTAATGAAGTGTCTTCATTTAATATTTTACGTATTGTCTCTTCGCAGGGAGGTTAAGGCAGTTTGGGAAAAATATAGAAGTTTCACAACGGTTAGGTCACAAGTTTTTGGTCGCGAAGAATTACACTTATAGTGTACCTCTCTTGGTCCTTTTTCATTTTTCGATTCTTATAAATATTTAGTTGATCATTATCAAAATATATAAATAGAAAGTGAAAGTGGTCACGTGACCTAAATTTCAGAAGTTTGCAAGATGCAACTTTCAAGTGAAAAGGGCAGGCTGAAGCCGAACATGCAGGATCTTAAAAAAATTGTTTTAATGTTCAGTGAAACTCAAATTTTCAGGAAAGTGCTGCGACATCAACACCTTAGACGCCCATCATACTTAAAAATGTGCATTTTGTACCTTGGAAGGGTCAAATCGCGCTAACTTGGGTATTCAGGCCTTTCAAATCATACTTCATTGCGTACAGAATTTGATGTCGCAGCACTTTTCAAATAAAATGATAAATTCCCTTTCCAACCATGCCAAAATCAAGTATGTAGGTGTGGGGCTTGTGCCTGCCCTTTTGAATTGAAAATTTATTATAGGTTCATTTTTGCTATGAATGCCGATTTAAATCGCACCAATGATATAGACGAACTTTACGATCTACGTCGGAATGGACAAGGGGTATGTACGGAAATCATAAAGAAAATTTTCAGGCGACAACTTTAGTTCTTTGCTACGCGCTTTTTATTAATTTAGAATAAATTGGTCATATTTACAACTGACACATATATTTGTTTCCCCTGTGTCCATAGTATAAAGAATGAACAGGGAACTTGCGCAAATTAAAATTGTGAGAAGTGACTGTGATACAGAGTGTTAACGAGTTTACAGTGGCACAACATGACGATGTTGTACCCCTGTTAAGTATCTGTTCTATTTAATTTTATTTTAGAACTCAACTATCTTCAACTAAGCATTGGCTGTTCCAGTGTGCGTGTGTGTGTGCTTGCATTGGGAAAAAGTGGGGTGGGAAACCAGGGGTTGGTAATGCAGACAAAATTGTGATGACCACTTTGTTATTTATTCAACAGGACATGAAACATTTTTCTTCTTGTAAAAATGATTTTTTTCGCCCGTTAGGGTGAGCTTGATGTGTTATACTGTGATAAAGTCCAAATCAAAAACAAAATGTCCTATATGTTGGTAATAGGGTCTGTAAGTCTCGTCAGATGACACCAAGAAATCACGATAAAATTGCAATTTGAAAACATTTCTTGCTAAAATATGACGATGCAGCATTTTGACGTCCAAACTTTGCGCTTAAAACGTCATATGATTTTGTCAAAAATGCAACTTCCGGGTACAAATTATGTACCCGGAAGTTCCAAAATTAAAACGAGACTTACAGACCCTATTCACGAAATGATAAATAAAACTTTATAATATGTTCAAATAAGCTTAAATTTCTATTTTAGCACAGTTAAACTCTTTTTAATTTCAACAATTTATGTGTATTCTTCATTCAACGTACATGTATTACGCGACTATGAACACGACATAATAGTACTCTGCATGACGTCAGCATAGCAACGGGCACGTGACGCCTTTACACTGACCCAATAATTTGTGATAATGTCCAGTTCGGTGATACTGAGAATATCGGTCTCTGTAGATCAAAGGAAATTCATAAAAATTACCGATACGGCAGATTATCTGCTTTTATTTGCTCAAAATTTAGAATAAAACTTTTGTAATAAAACCTATAGCCCTAGTTCCTCCCACAATCAACATGGCTGTTTCCTTAATCGTTAAAATAATTAAACCTCGACTTTTCAGTATCTATCAATTGACAGTAAAAGTTTCTGTATATTGAACACTCAGATACTATTTCTGATAGTATTTTCCTAACCCATCTTTTATGTGAAGGTTACATTTTGTATATCAAACTTCAACTTTGTACCTCTTGTATACAAAAAATATCAACAGTGAAACTGGAAATAGTTTACATTATGAAATTACAACTCATTAAATAAGAATTTGGTCTAATCATGTTCTCACATACAAGAAAGATTTTACAGCTATTATCCAATGCTGAGGCCACCATTCACAAAGTCAAAATATTTGTTTTCTATTTATCAACTAACAATGTTGGATGTATATGCAATTTATTCCATCAGGCACAAATAGAATATGCAATTTATTCCATCAGGAACAAATATAATGTGAAATTCTTTCCATCAGGAAAAAATATAATGTAATATGCAATTTACTCCATTTTGCAACAAATATATTATGCAATCTATTCCATCAGGAACAAATATTTTATCCAATTTATTTCGTTAGGAACATACAATTATCAGTCTAATTAGAATTAGATCTCTGCACTTGCCTTCTTTTTTAATTTGCATTGGTATCTGCTCCAAAGTGCGGACATCTTATATCAATTAGATTTAAATACTGTAACCAATTTATTCCTTTAAGTACAAATATAATATTTCTTTTTTCTTAATTTGAACAAATGTTATGAATTATGATTGAACTTATATCCTGTCACAAAACAACATATTCTGAAATTTTATTTGATATCAGAGTAAAAATTTCAAAGAGGAGTTGTGGTTTAACAAACCATGACAAGCCAAGATGAAGACAAATATAAATTCAAAGTTTTAATGGCCACACAAAAAATATCGAAAGACTACAGTGACACATACAGTGCTAAAAAAAATCACAGATATAAATAATAACACTTGGGACATGCATGTAACA
>MJUU01031117.1:852-30131 GCA_002080025.1 Modiolus philippinarum
TATATATATATATATAATAGTGAGAGCGAGATAGAGACTCTTTTCCTGAATGCAACTCTTTTATCGTCCTTTATATCATTGTAATAAAGAATATATAAGGTATCAAACGATTAATTAGAGTGATAACAAAGCCGGTAAACCTTACCTTATCTTATATATGAAACCCACCTGAAAAGGAAATCACGTATCCAATATCACGGGATTATTTAATTATAAGTAAAACGGAATTATACCAAAACTATACACTGTTAGAATTATGATAGAAGTGAAGAAACAACCAAAGATATGATATTTCCCAACTGGGTAGAGAATTTAAAAAAAAAATCAAACAGTAACTTGGAAGTTGGCATTAGAAGAAGCTAAATATATTTGAACACATACTTAGGTTATTTGGACTAAATATGAAACTATATGTTCACCAATTTTATTTCACTAATATAAGTAAGTGAGCAATTACTGAAGCAATTAAAGAATTAAAAAAAGCTCCAGCTTATGATAAAATTAATAATGAATACTTGAATAAAAATCACCATCACTTTTGATTTCAATATATTTTAAATTATTTAATACTGTCCTTACTTCAGGTATCATCCAATAAAATTGGTATAATCAAACCTATTTATAAAAATGAAAAAGTAAATCCGACTGACCCAGATAACTATAGGGCAATTAAGGTAAGTGAGAACAGAACCGTCAGTCTAAAAGGAACAATCCGAGGACAATGGCAACATCGGAAAAACAAAGAAACAAAAACATAACATGAGCACACATATATTCAAAAATGAACAACACGGACCCAATTAAAAACCATCGGTGAGATCAGGTGCAACGGTAAAGTAAGCATCTCTTGCTTCTTTTAAGACATCCGCCGTGTTGGACTCCGGTATTAAAGTCAAATCCGGTAGAGAGTAAACAAACTTTAGTGGCAAAGAGAAAGATCTGTTGTCATCTGGGAAACAGATATTCCATATCAGTCCACAAGATCGTGATGTCGACACGTAGAATTCTGTAGTGATTACCTCAAGTTATGTGCGACATATCCTTGCTTAAGTAGCCTTTTTGTAAGCAACCGAGCTCTATCAAGGTAGTTACTGTATCGACCACTGGCCCTTAAGTAGCGAATGTGTTGGAGATATAAACTCCATATGCCGGTGCTTTTGGAATGTTGCTACAAAGAAAAGGGAAGTTGACTATTGGAAAAGTGAAGTCATTGCGTTTGTCATATAGCTTAGTTTGTAGTGTACTTCTGTTGTCAATTTCAAGACGAAGGTCAAGGAACGAGGCTGATGTTGAAGTATCTGTAATATCTTTAATTTGAGCTCTTTGGATTGGTAAGATAAAGAAAATCACCAAAGCGAGGGTTGTTTAGTGATAAAATATCATCTATATAACGGAAGCTGAAATTAAAGGACGGGGCCAGTTTTTTATCTTTATTTTAAAGAAGCCCTCAGATGAATTCATCTTCATATGTGTGGAGAAACAGATCGGCTAAAAGAGGTGCACAGTTTGTGTTCATTGCAAATTCCGATAGTCTGTTGAAAAAAAAGTCCTCCAAACTGAACAAATATATTGTCATTTTAATCACTTTTTCCCCTGTATATTTTTCTGTGATTCTGAGTCATGCTTTACAAAGTATGCTTGTTCTCTGCCTATAACGATGTACTTATGTCTTCGTTCGCCGTTTGAGAGAGAGAAACATCTATGAATTAAATCTTTCAGCCGTGATTTCAGTTGTTCATGTGCTTGTAGCTGACTGATTCGTTTAAGAATCATGGACCTCACAGCCTTAATCCACCCCGAAAGAGAATCCAGGTATTCATATTGTTCATGTTTAATCCATTTTCTGGCATTGTCCTCTACAGCATCGATAAGGAGTTTAAAATTTTGATCCCAGTTGATGGATCGTGGTTCACGGAATTTTGGTCCCTTTGCAAGGACTTTACGGAGAGACGGGTTTTCGATGATATTCAAGAAGTGACCACGGGGACTATATCTGTAAGGTAAATTTGAACATGAACAATCGGGTGGTTTAATTTGAGATCGTCGGTCGTATGGTTTCGCAATACACATTTATGGTTATTCGCTGTCTGGGAATATTATTTACTGCCATTATTAATAAGCGTTTGAATATTTATTCCGAATGAAGTATCACTGATTTCGAAAAATCAAGCTGGTTTTCAAAATGGGTATTCCAACTGTGATAATATTTTTGTGTTGCATGCTCTTATTGAATCATATTTCAGTTTTGGTAAGAAATCATATTGTACATATATAAATTGTTGATTTTCAAATAGCATTCGATACCTCATCGCCAGCATACAAATTGACTAATAAATATTAGAAATATGTGCCTCATTTTATAGTTTCTCCTGTAGTCCATCTAGATGATTAAAATGATCTTTTCAGATCATTTAAAAAATAGAAAAAGAAAGGGCGATAAATTTTCCCTTTCTCGCACACCAGTAAGACAGCTAGATGGAAAAAAATATTCCAGGAGAAAATCGTGTTTGTAATTTTTGTAATGAAAATATTGGCGTTGAATATAATATATTGTTTGTTTTTCATAGTGTTAATCTCGTTATTCCTAGAGAAAAAATATTTAAATTAATACTGTATGAACAATCCTAATTATAATAAAATGATAGGAATGTTATCGTACTGTAACACAGAGGTTTATAACAGGTTTTCAATATTTATTCGAAAAATCTCCCTCCTCCTCCCGTACCCGAATAACATTTTGCATGTATGTTTATTTGTATATTTTTTATATGTTTCAATTATACTATTCTTTTATTTATATGTTCCAATTATACAAAATCACTGTGCTTAATGATTCATAACATATTTATTCTGTTATATTAAATTTATATACTATGTATAATTTGTCGTCATGAAACAAATTTATATTGTGTCCGAGTGTATTTGAATCATAAATTTATCATAGCAACATGACTTGTTGCAGACACGTGTGGACAATAATGTTTGTAAATGTCACACCTTAATACAAGGAAACTTTGTTAATTGGTCCAATTAACATGATTCAGGGGATGTGCGTGTAACCTCAAGAATGATAAATCTTCGTTTTTCATTTCGGCAACATTATCAATACAGCGACAAAAACATTCAGTGACATTATATTGTAAATGACATGTGACAGGTTTTAAAAAATAATATCTCCCCTTAAAATCTGTTTTTGGAAGGTACAATTTTATTACACGTGTTTCAATTTCAAACTGAGAATTAAACTTTTTTAATTAGTCTTGCAATCTCTGTTTTGTATATAGTTTTGAAAAAAGTTAAATCATTTTAATTTCAAAATGAATTCATACCAAAGTAATCTTATTTCATTTTTATAGCATGTTTACGATTGAAGTTCAAATAATAAAATACCGAAGTTACTGTGAATTCGAAAAGTTGATTGTCGCTTAGGCCATGTTCAAAAGGTCCACGCAGAACAAATATACATGTAGTTCATTTTCATTTGATTTCTCGTTTGACTAAAGAAACGCCAGTTTAACATGAAACAAATATTGTTCCTTTCTCAATTGAGAATGTTTTCTTCTTGAAATCTTGATGTCAATGATTTAAATCCAAAGTCAGCTTGTTATCATGTAGGAAGAGTATAAAAAGATGTAATTAAAATTTTGATATATCCACCCCTCCGACCAAGTTATTAGAAGTGTAACTGCTTCAATCAAGACTGAATTTGTTAACGGTAATCTGTACTGGTATCTGTAGTATTAAAGGTTAAAAGATACGTTCTAAATAACAAAATACCGAAGTTACTGTCAATTTATTTTCTGCATATGCTAATTATGCTGTATGATATGTTCATTTTTTTATTTATTAATTTTTACATAAAAACAGCATACTGGAGGACTTAATAAACTTAAAAATGCAAGTGATGTTTATATGCATGCTCGTTGAGCAAACAGCACACTAGTTTGTACATCAAACAACATCCAAAAATATCAGCATTTACTGAATAATAGAACTACAAGTCTTCTTTTTCTTCTTTTGAATGTAAATCCTTCCAATTACAGAACATCTCCAATGGAATCATAATAATCCAGTGAAGTACGGTATGAAAGCTGGTATAAATATATAACACTCACTTAAAATCTAATATAGTCATTTGTGTACCCAAATCACAAGGGTTTGTGTCTCCCAGTGCATATGTACAAGTACTACATGTGTGCACAGGTGAAATTTGTTTATTAGCGCAATCAACATTACGACTGTGTCAAAAAAGCAAGAATATTTAATTACCTGACAGTATAATAAACCAGAGACGTGTTTGGTTATCTATTTATTATCAAATTTGTTTGTTTGTTTTTAAGATTTCCATGAAAAAGTTATTTGTTTCAACAAAACAACAAATTTTACTGCCTAAGTAGATGTATAATATGAACAGAATGTTTCGTGCACCCACTTAAGGTTTTAAATAAAATATAAGCAAGTCTTTCTTTCACTACATATTTTATTTTCCAATCCAAGCATCCCCCTAACAATCAGATAACTTCACAACCTCACTAATACTGCTGATGTCTACTGAACTTTATGATGATTCTTGTCCAAACCCTTCGGGAAGATTTGAGTTTGATTTTTACTTCCGTAGTACGACGGTGTTCTACAAGCAGACTAGGCTCTTTTAGCTAGCCGATAGATTACCGGCGGGCATCCCTTTACTCATCTTTCAAATTTACGTATCGTTATTTTTTCTCCTTCCCAGATTGCAGTCATGGAGTTAGTAGTCTACATGTATTGGGTATTATTCGTTTTTTATGATACTATAGGCAGGTTTGGGTACCTATAAAACAGTTTAACCCTACCGCTGGCTTTCGCTAGTGTCCAAGTCCGGCTGTTCCGATTTAATATCGTTGTTTAAGTTTGTCTTTTGTCTTATTTGTGTTTTTTGTTTGTTTTCCCTAATTGTAGCAAGCCATTGTTAATTTCAGCCGTTGAAAATGATTCCTGTTATTCCCTCTTTTTCATTTGTAACATTTTTTGGATAATCTAAAAAGGTTTTTACTGCCAACAAAGTATTTGCATGGAACTACACTGGCAACATATCATAGCCAGGGACATAAAAATAGCCTCTTATATACTAAATATATATCCAGCATTGTATAACCAAAACTTATGTTGCATTATTATCTGCCTTGTAGTTGACGCAAAACCAGATTTATAGTTGAAGTAATTTCCTACCCCACCCGACATGAAAACTACTATTTTTCAAAGAAACTAGCGTGACAATTTACATTTCACATCTTGAATTGGTTGTTGATGTATTTTGTTCTGTACACGTGATTGGGTATGGAGTAAATGTACATCAGACAATAACCTAATTATTCCTTCGAAAACCCACAAAGGGAGACACTCTTCTTGATCTTTAAATTCCTTAACAAATAATCGTAATCTGAATATCTGAAAACACTACAAAGCAAGAACCAATGACATATAACTGTCTGTGCTGGCATAATTATACGAGATGATTGTTGTATGATTCAAATGCAAAGTGGAAATGTTTCGTCGACTTTTTAAATTTTAATACGTATGGAGTTAGCAATAAACGAGCATCTGCTTATACTTGTGACACGAAGTCTATTATTATGCACCTTTGATTTTCCCTTATTCCCGTTTAAACGGTTTGTTATAAGAAAGGAATGTTTCCTGTGGCTTATTTCCCGTGACTATCCATGACACCATGACCAGTTAGTAAAATTATGCAAGATGGGGCTTTTGTCATGTTCATTTAAACTTTCACCATTTTAAAGATCACATTATTGGCAGATCCAGAGGGGGAAGGTTCGATGGTTCGACCCCGTTTTTTTATTCTTTTAAATCTAAAAATTTTAATTTTCACTTGACGTCTTTAGTTTTGATAAGGTAAAAACGGAAAATTTCTGGTGAGTAAAGAGCAATAACTCCTACATGATTTTAAAAATTTCCTTTAAAATTGCAGGGTAGGTAGATCTTGTCATGGCCAACATTTCATCAATATATACTTGAGCTTTATCTTTTATAGTTTTAGAAATAGAAGACGAAAAACGTAAATATTGTAGAATTGTAGTGAATAAAGGGAAATTACTCCTATATGTTTTTTTTTATTTCTTTCAAAACTTAAGGGTTGGTGTATCTTGACATGGAAAACACTTCATTAATTTACACTTGCCTTTATTTTTTAAAGTTTCGGAAATAAATGCGAAAAATTTGAAAATTTTGAAAATTTAGTGATCTACAGGCTCAAAGACTGCGCCTGTATCGCTCACCTGACAAAATGCTTCTATGCCATGCATGACAAAAACAGATGTTTTTTTTACTAATGGGTCAAATGTTTAGCTATGTTCTCCATTAGCACCCATGTTTTTGTCTGATCCTGTTGAAATGAATAATTTTTGCAAAATACCCTCTATACATTTAGTTAAATTTGCTTGATTAGTTTCAGAGAAGATGATGAAAAGGATGGTTATCTCATACAGGGCTCCAAAATTAAAGTATGTTTTGCACTGGATTCCATGTTTTTTGTCAAATCGAAATGAAATGAGCAATTTTTTGTAAAATACCTTCTGTACATCATTCCTGTAAGGTTTGGTTGAATTTGCTTTAGTGGTATGGGAGAAGATCAAAACATGATTTTCCCATAAGGTCCAATGGTAAATTATGTTTCTTGTTGCCGGCCATATTTTCAATGGATCAGAAAATTTTCGACAATCTGTGTGAAGAACCTTCCATACATCATTCCTGTAAAGTGTGGTTCAATTTGCCTATGTAGCTTCAGATGAGATGGCAAATATATGCTTTTTCCCATAGAGTCCAATGTTAATCTATGTTCTGCGACGGCTGCCATGTTCTGCGACGGCTGCAGATGGGTAAAAGTTTGGCAATCTAAATAAAGGACTTTCCATACAACATTCCTGTAACGTTTGGTTCAATTTGCTTCAGTAGCTTCAGAGAAGATAGCAAATATATGTTTTTCCCATAGGGTCCCATGTTAAACTATGTTCAGTGCTGGCGGTCATGTTTTTTAGCAGATAGGTAAAATTTCGGCAATCTAAATAAAGGACCTTCCATACAAAATTCCTGTAAAGTTTGGTTCTGTTTGCTTCAGTAGCTTCAGAGAAGAAAGCAAATATATGCTTTTCCCATAGGGTCCCATGTTAAACTGTGTTCAGCGCTGGCGGCCATGTTTTTTATGGGAATGGAAAAATTTCGGCAATCTGCGAAGAGGACCTTCACTACATCATATATGCTTTATTAGCTTCAGAAACGATAGAAATTAAAATGCTTTTCCCATAGGGTATTAAGTTGAACTATGTTCAGCGCTGGCGGCCATGTTATTAGCGGATCGGAAAAAATTTTGGCAATCTGCATAATGGACCTTCCATATATCATTCCTGTAAAGTTTGGTTCAATTTGCTTTCGTAGCTTCAGAGGAGATAGCAAATATATGCTTTTTCCCATAGGGTCCCGTGTTACACTATGTTCTGCCTTGGCGGCCATGTTTTAGCGGATCAGAAAAATTTTAGTAATCTTCATAAACGACCTTCGATACATCATTCCTGTAAAGTTTGGTTCAATTTGCTTCTGAACCTTCAGAGCAAATATATGCTTTTTCTCATAGGGTCCAATGTATCATTCCTGTAAAGTTTGGTTCAATTTGCTTCAGAAGCTTCAGAGGAGATAGCAAATATATGCTTTTCCAATAGGGTCCAATGTTCAACCTAAGTTCAGCGCTGGCGGCCATGTTTTGTTTTTGCGCATCGGAAAAATTTCGGCAATCTACATGAAGGACCTTCTATACATCATTCATGTAAAGTTTGGTTAAATTTGTTTCAGTTGATTCAGAGGAGATAGTAAATGTATGCTATTCCCATAGGTTTCAATGCTAAACTATGTTTAGCGCTGGCGCCATGTTTTTCAGCGGATCAGAAAAATTTCAGCAATCTACATAAAGGACCTTCCAAACATCATTCCTGTAAAGTTTGGTTCAATTTGCTTCAGTAGCTTCAAAGGAGATAGCAAATATATGCTTCTTTCCATAGGGTATAATGTTAAATTAACAATGAATGGATATGGAGTAAATGCAAATGAGACAAAATCTCTACAAATACATGGTAAAACACAGCAATGGAACAACGCTTTTATTGTTGTTCTTCATCTTGAAGTCACCATGAGGTCTTCAACAAAGAGCATTACTCATACCTCATAGCAAGTTCAAGTTCAATAATGTTAAACCTAAGTTCAGCGCTGGCGACCATGTTTTTTGGCGGATCGGAAGAAATTCGACAAATTTGGTAAAAGACCTTCCATACATCATTCCTAGAAATTTTGTTAAAATTGGTCCAGTGGTTTCTGAGGAGATAGAAAAAAGCGAAAGTTTACGGACGGACGGACGGACGACGGACGTCGCACGCCAAGTGATTCCAAAAGTTCACATGGCCTTTAAGGCCAGGTAATTTAAAAATGATAATACCTTCTACACTGGTTTTCGGATTTTCAAAATTGCAAATTGGGAAGATCTTACCATCCTGAACAATTTTACATAGTATCAGATCTTTGATGTCTGTAAAGGTTTTCGAGTTATTTGGCCAAAAGTGTAATTTACCCTTTGTTCCGTTTTTTTTAATAATGACGGCCATGTTACACAATCGATCGGCACCAAAATCATAATCCCCTAATGCAAATGAACAATTGAGCAAAGTTTGTTTTCATTCCTTCAAGTAGATTCAGAGAAAAAGATTAAAATGTAAAAGTTTACGGGCGGAAGACGGACGCCAAGTGATGGTAAAAGCTCTCAGGGCCTAAGGCCAGGTGAGCTAGAATCCATTTATTCACGAATGCGCGGAGCTTATGAGTCAGTTACAGAGTTCTTGGTTCAAGAGATGAACATGTACGATAACCATCTTTGGATTAGTTTTACTTTTCATTTATATATTTACGAAAGTCTACCTAGATTTTATATGCATCAGTAGAAAGATTTGTTTATGTCAATCCACCAACGATGGTAGCGACGAATTTGTGACGTTACTTCTTACAGAGACTAGAAATCTTTTATTTCATGGGAGAAAGTATGACATTTATTAACAGAGATAAATCGGTAAATCAAACCTAGCTATATAAAAAAAAGGAATAATTTATTGCTATTCAAACTTTTATTAAAATTCACCCACTTAATATAAGGGAAAATAAATCTAAATAGTAAAATACATATGAAACTGACAATTTACTACAGAACGTATTTTGCGCAATGGTATACCAAGCAATTACGATACAAGTAAAAAGATGGATATGGAAAAGTAGGGCCAACACAGGATATTTCACTTCTGGTTGTAATAAATGTGTCACAGAATGTATGTTTTCATTTGTCCTCTAATACGGTTACCCTCAACCCAATACGACTCTCCTTGAATAGAATACAAGCCTTATATGAAAATACCAATCCTATAACCTTCATAATTTTTTTTCAGATTTCATACGTTTAGGAAATGGTCCTAGAGTAATAACAAAATTACCGAGCAGAGTGGTCAAAGGTGAAATCCATGAGACAAAAATACAAATCAGATGGAAACCACCGTCAAAAGTGTCGACAGCAGTGGTCCTGATATGTATTAAGATATGAAAATTTCATATCGAAATATGGCGTTGCTGCCAACGCCTTATTACTAAGACGTTTAAATCCTAATTTTAATGGTAATGATCTGTAAAAAGTCTGCTTTTAAATTCAATAAGACAGTAAAACTCGTTATCATCCATCGAAAACGTTGACAATATTATAGTTCCTTTACTATAGCCATATTCAATATTACTATTATGTCAACCGACTTTTTTTTTCAATTTTCTATTGCTACCTCTTGAAGAATGACCTATTCATATTACAAAACATACATCTAGCATTGAATGTCCTGCTGTATCACAACATGTCACTTCTAAGTATCGTTCATGTTATCTAATTTGTAGACAAAAATCATATCATTTCCTTCATTTCATAACATACGGGTAGATAACGGCATTGACATTGGTTCTTCCATCGGTCTTACGGTGAGCTGTGTTGGTCCTTTTTCTAACTTGCGTAAATTGTTTCTCTTTTTACAGAAATGAATGCAAAACGCAAAAAATACAGCAACAAACGACGCTATTCCTGCAACACATACAATCCCTAGAATACCATAACACATTTCCTTTTCAAGGGTTGAACAGAACCAGTCAGTTGTAAGTATAGTATCATTTGAAGCTAAAATAAAAACAAAACTGGTTTTTTTTATTTATTATTATGTTGGTTTTTTTTTTTTTTTTTTTTTTTTTTTTGTTTTTTTGTTTTTTTTTGTTTTTTGTTTTTTGTTTGTTTGCATCCACAAAAGGAGCTATAATCGCTACTCAATAATTTGCACGTATCAATCACTCCAGTTTTTAGGAGTCCACACTGTTAGTGCTCTGGATTTATGATTTTGGTGGTTGCTTCGGCATTCATTTTGATTTTGTCATCATGCAAGTTTTTTTGGGGTAACAATTAAGAGAGAGATGGGAAACTAAATAATGAAATTAAATTTTATGAAATGAATAATATCGTTATGCAAAGTATAGTTGAAAGGGATTGGTTCAGGCAGTATTTACACGTCATTATAACATTATTACTGAATAACCTTAATTATCAGGATGTTCTCGCAAGATGCTCTACTTTGATACCTTGGCTGTATACAAAACCACAATTTAAACGTTTCATATTTTATACTTATTGACTGGTTATGAGGGAATACCAAGTTTGTTGTCCCCGAGACCCTGACTATTGACCGAAGCGTTAGGGGTCAAGAAGAGAACAAACTTTCTATTCCCAAATAAACAGTCTTTAAGTGTTTTATTATACCGAAAACATACAATTTACAAATTTTAAGTCATCTTTAAATAACATTTCTCTAATTTCTAGTATTTGTTTTCCAAATATTGTATTCTTGTTAACAAATAAACAATAACATCTATTTTCATCAACAAAATTTATTCTGCGGCAAAGTGAATAGCATTCACTGTTGTCTGTATAACTAGTTTAGAGTTGTCACTTGAAAACCATGATTTCAGAGCATTCTGAATTGTCAACATAATTTCATCCAATGGGGAATCACAAATGAACAGATTATAAGTATTTTATTAAACCAAAAATAAAGAAAAAAAGGAATTCACAATTTTTGAATCGTTCTTGAATAATATATATTTCCCTCCTTTCCGTATTTTTTCTAAATTTTGTATTCTCATTAAAACATAAACAATGACATCTTTTTTCATCAACAAAATTAATTCTGCTGAAAGTAAATAGCGTTCACTGTAATTTGCGTTGTCTCTAATTTAAAACAATGATAACAGAGCATTTTTGTCCAATAGGAAAGCAAGAAAAGAGTTCGGGAAAATTTTCATTCTGCCAGTCAATAGTCTGAGAAACTATTGACCAGTAAATAGTTACAAAATTGGGAAAGGTGACAAATAGTAATTTTATCTTAGAAATTTAGCAGTAAAATTCATATACGGTATAATAAAACAAATTACCTTCAATCGATAAAAACCCTTACAATATTTCCGGTTTACAATTCATTGCTATAATAATACAGTAAAATTCTACCATTCCTGTTCCCTAAAAGCGACATTTACACCGTTCATTATATTGCCATTGAGAAGCTGTTATAAGTCAGTGGGTCAAACCTGTTTTGCAGAGGATACTGACTCTCAAAGATTAGCAGATGTTAACAGATGTATATTTTTGGCAAAAGACTGTCAAAATCTAAAATAAGGACTTTCTGCATGGTGTTGACGTCCATACTTACATGAGACATTGTTGATGTTAACTGTTGTGTTGTGACCTATCACAACTGTACTTGTGGTTACAATACTTGCTTGGAATGTGCAATTATCTGTAAAACACATACAACTAATAGAAATCTTCCGCAAAATTGAAAATTGTAATTGGAGCTTGAAAAGGCAGACTGAGTAACGACAATTTTAAGACATGTTAATTGGTTTTGTTTGTTCCATTTATTTAATTTCAGACTATCGTAAATACCAAAAATACACCAATTTGTCAAGAAATAGCAAATATCATTTGTAGCAATGAAAACGAGACAACAAACAAATAGTAGAATAAACTAATAACAGTGATATATTTCACCTCTATAAGTGACAATCAGGTGTAACATTCTGGGCGTGTCTTCAGACAAAGACTTACGTTGATTCAATGTAATATGATTTTTTAATAATCTTTAAACATTACTAAGTAAGCTTATTGCGAAAATAATCTTTAAAGGGTAGAAAGAAAAATCGCTTTTTGGGTAGTTTGTGAGCTGACATAAGACGAAAAGAGCTTTAAGCTTTGCACATTGAATGAAGAAAAGGCTTTTTGTAGAATCGATGTAGGACAATGTGTATTTCAGAAATAAACACATCAAAGTGTATTCAATAAATTGCGTTCGTATTTGTTATGGTCTCCCGTTTTTAATGGATAAAATTATCCTGAATTCAATCTTAACGGGAAATTATATATTCAACATGTTCAACACGACGGGTGTCTTATAACAAACAGGAGACGCTTACTCTACCGGTACACCTGATCACACCCATGGTTTTTATTGGGTCCATGTTGTTCATCTGTATGTGAGTGTCTTCCTTTTTCTTTTTTGTCCCGTACTCAAGTGGTGTCATTGTTTCTTACTGTTTCCGATGTTGCCTTTGTCCATGGATTGGTCGTTCTTTTGACTGACGGTTCGGTTCACACTTACTTTACTATACATATGAAATTCGACACACGCATGTCAAGTCATTGACATTTTGCGTAGCTTTCATTGTAAAATCCGTTATTATGAGGTACGCATTAAATATAATGCTACATTACATATTGTTGATAGATACTAACATATGCATTATTTGGTTTAGGAAGGAAACGATCAAAACAATAAAAAATTAAGAAAAAATAAACAACAACGTGCATTGATTTGGGTAACGTAAGTGAGAACCGAACCGTCAATCCAAAACGAATAAATCAAGGACAATGACAAAATCGGAAACAACAAAGAAACAGAGACACAACACTGGTAAATCAGTCGTGTATATCAAATAAATCAGCCAAATAGATAATAATTGGAAATTACACCAAAACTTCCCACCGGATTTGTCAAAAGTTGTAAGAAATTACACAAGTAAACTAATAAATAAGAGTAGTTTAGGAAAGGATATGGAGTAAATAAACATGAGACCATAACACATATGTTAACTCCAACGTGAATTGATTTTAGTGAGCTGTATGGCCATTTCGGAAATTAATTCCTAATCAGCAGCACTAGAACCCAAATATAGGAAATCCACGATTTCATAGAATACTACAAAATACACAAACCAAACAAAATCCGAATAATCAGTAATATCAAATATGGCTAAGGACAAAACTACGATGGAAAGAGTTAAACCTTAGTTTTAGAATTTACATAAATTTGTATAATAGTTATAATAAAAAAATGCATTTAAAAAGTCTTCGCATTCAGTTCCCCTTGCTACAAATAAGTTTAAACCTTTTTATTACTTAACGTCTATCATCCATCATGACCCTTTCAGTAAAACATTCTCCTTATTGATTTTTACAATTATTGATTTTACAAGCAAGTTAAAGTTGATGCTTAAGAGTTTGTTGTATTAGACCATTTTTTAACAAAAACCATTAAAAAAAACAACCAATCTCACAATTTTCATACTATACTACCTGTTTTAGAAAGAGAAAGAACACCTCCGGTAGATGTCGCCACTGTTGGTATCTGTGATTGTTCACAACTTCCTGCGCTCACACTAGTAGTAATACTTATTGAGGATGATTTCATTGCCTGTCATTATAAATACATGTTTAAAAAATGTACACAATTTTCAGGAATAAGTACAAGTTTATATTACCTCTATAAATATACTAAACTAGCATGCAAAGTTTACGCATTTGATAAATATAGTATTAAATTCCTAATATACTATAATTTCTATAAAAATATATTTTTGTTTGTAGTCAAGTTGAACTGAAATCAATGAGTAATGTATTGAAATTATTATTTGAAAAATACTGACTATTGTAGAATTATCATATTTTCACAATCAAAAGCATTCAGTTCAATACCATTTGATTTTCATATATGTAAAATGTATAAAGGTTTGCTAAAATGGCAGTTTTTTCATGTTTTTTTTTAATAAAAAACGGTCATTTTTGTCTCATTTTGATTAGAAATTAGTCTAGATAATAAGGACTATACGCTCCGATCCAAAAACATTTAGATACATATCAAAATCTGTAATCGGTTTATAAGACTTTGAAAAAGTCGAAAAGCCAGTATCCGCCAAGAAATAGACTTAAAATGGTAAAAAAATATAATTTTCTGATTACTACATCCAGACGTGGTATCAAATAGCATGTGCAAATCTCAGCGTAAAAGGAAGAATTTCTTTCAAGTTTCAAAACAATTAATGATATTTGAAAATTCACAAACTACGACCTGGTTTTCGCCATCCGTGGACCTGATCCTTGAAACCTGTTAAAAGTTAGAATTTTAGTATGTACAACATGTACTATCATCCCTAGTATCCTGGGTAATGTTTAGGTAAAGATAAATGTTCAAATATCAAAATTCGTACCTAAACATAACTCCGAACCGGGACAAAACATTATCCAATGTTACTTGAAATAGAAATTTGTTTTCATTTTTCTAAACTGGTCTTAACATTATTAAAAAGGACTAAACCATTTATACGCGAACTCCAATTACCTAAACCGTTGGCCGAGACTCTACTTTATAAGGGTGATTATAGCTTACGGACACTTCATATTTAAATCAAGAAAACTTAGATCAATGCTGTGCGTAACTTGATTCTCAATAGCTTACTAAATCAGCGAACGGATATGAAAAAGTAAACTGTTCCAGACGTTTTCCTGCTATACCTATATGTACCTTACCTATTTAATACATCGGCAAACAAACGAGGAAAGGGGGGATTTTAAAATCATAAATCCAAAATAACGACAATTCAAATTATTTGACTGTTCAATGAATAACTTACCAAACATGTCAATCTAAAGTAGTTTGTATTATCAACTATTCCTGGGTTGTAAACACTCAGATAGGTTGTAGTTCCACTTTCTATGGTGGCAACACAGTACAAAATTCCTTCACCTGGAATGTTTTTTCAATATGTAAGGTTAAATGGTGAAGTAAGAGAACTATTACTATGCTACAAAAAAGTATCATGAGTGATTTCTTTAGATGTGTGGTGTTTTTGATTCAGTTTATGCACGAAAAATAGCATATGATAAACATAAATGCAGTATATTGAACTAAGCTTTTCATTAATACCGGAATCATATGTTATCAAAAAATTAAAAATTAAAACAAACAAACCCGAATGATCACGAAAACACATGAAATAGATTTATTCCAAAGAGAGATATAAGCTAGGCCAAATAGCTACTAAAGTTTGGTGTGTGACTTATAACGAAAAGGTAAATTCACAAGTGATGGGTTCCTAAACTTAATAACTTTGAAATTTATTTTAAAAAGAACAGGTGTGGATCCTTTTGCAAGGCAATACAGAAGTTCCCTACCGGTGGAATAATTCTTTGTTATACCAGCAAAACAAGTTAAAGAAGATAAGTTTTTTGAGCCCAGGGTCCATAACTCAGTCAATAAAGGGCTACGCCGAGCGCAGCATGATACGACCGCAGCATGTCGACTACTGAAATTTAAACAAGTGTAGTTTAAAGTGAATGTTGACACAGGAAATTAGAGCTTGACACAATAATTAGATGTGTACAAAAAAGGAGCTGGACACAGTAATTAACTGGAGACAAACTATGGAGAAAAATCAAACCTTTTGATCACCATAAAATCTGTTGACTACCAACTGAAAGCTTACATCAAGAGAAATCCAAAGACAACAAGATGTGTTTGTGAAACACTACATATTCCCCAGATTCTGCAGTAAAATATATGAAAATACCCAATTTTACCCCTTTTTCACCTCTGTGACATTGACCTTGGACCTATTTTTTTGGCATATCTATGTTCATATTGACAAGACCTATACACTTGCCAAGTATTAAAAGTCTATCTTACATATTTCAAAAGTTGTTTATTACAATAAAAACAACCAATTTAACCCCTTTATTCTGAAACAGATTAAGCCCCGTTGGGCTTCTTGTTTACTGAAATGGTTTAAATTGTTAACAGTATCTGTTTAAACATGCTATAACAAACCTACAGAAAAATACTGCATCAAGATCCTACAAAAAATTTTAAAAATCATTTTTCGTTTGTCCCCTTTGGGCCTCTTGTTTCTTAAAAACGGTAAATGTTACCTCAAATCTGTCGAAATATTGTAGTTGCGCAATCTTATTAGCAATAACATACACTAGCATACTTAATATGATCTTGTTTGGCCATTTTGATCTCATCACGATCCTGGCAAGCCTAACACAATTTTGTTAAGACTGTGTAAGATAGTCAGTCGTATTTTAAGATAATTGCATTCAAATTCGATCAAGACATGTTCAGTTTATCAAGATAAAACAAGATAACAGAGTTCAAGGGCGATCAAGATGTGTTAAGTTTGTCCAGATCAAACAAGATCAAATCGAAATCTTGTTTGATCTTAACAAACTGCAAAAATGTAAATTCGGCTTCATCGTTCCTAAATGCAATTAACAAGTGTATCTTGTTTAATCTTAAACTATCTTTACACATCTTGATCGCCCTTGAAATCAATATTCTTGAAAAGCAACTTTAAATCTTACATAGTCTTAACTTAACAACGGCAGTAGAATACCGAAGGATCGGGTGTATCGGTTGTCTCTTTAATTTCAAGTTCATTGGGGTAGATACGATGTAAATATTCTTTAAATCTTGACTATTAAGAGAAAGTACATCGTCTATATATCTGAAGCTGAAATTAAAAGTCTGGCCTAGTTGTTTTTGTTTCTGTTGTATCAGCCCTTGTAAAAACTTTGCTTCATACGAAAAAAGGAAAAGGTCAGCTAAAAGTGGCGCACAATTTGTTCCCATAGGAATCCCTATTGTCTGTTGAAAAACGCGGCCTCCACATTCAACAAAAATGTTGTCGATCAAAAATTCAAGCATCTTAATCACGTCATTTTCACTGTATTTCTTGTTTGACTCAAGGTGGTTCTTTACAAAGTATGTTTTATCTTTTCCTATTACCAGATAGGAATACCTGCGTACTCCGTTTTTGGTACAGAAACATTGATGTATAAGATCGGAAATTACTGTTTTAAGTTTATTATGGGGAAGAGTTGTATAAAGGGAAGAAAAATCAAAAGTTTGAATGCCATTGCAGTATGCGAGACGGTTTGAGGAGAGCTGTTCAAGGAGATCTTTAGAATTTTTAATAATCCACATCTGATTCACGCCGCTCGTGGAATAGGCTTTTTCGCAGTAGCTTTTTAGACCATCTCTAACTGCAGTCAGTAAAGTGGTAAGGAGTTTGGATAGGGACTTAGTGGTGCATCTGGCAGATCCTGCAATGAATCTCTGTTTGTAGGGATTCTTGTGAAGCTTAGGCACCCAGTAAATATAAGGGAGATAACTGTTATTCTCATCAACTTTGATACCAAATGATGCTAACACAGAAGTGTGATTTGTGATTATCTCGTCCCTTGATAATGTAGTTGGGGAATAAGTAGGATTGCCAGATGAAGTGTCAATACCCGTCTCCTTAACAAGACAGTCTAAGTAGTGTTTCTTGCATACAAACACAATATTGTTAGAAGCTTTGTACTATGACGTATTTTTCCTGGAGGTCTGTCAATGTTTTAGCAACAAGAGGATCATCAAACATGCTGGGCGTTCTAGTTTTCATAGATGTTTTCAAGCGCCGGATACGATTCATTATTAATGACTTTATCGACCTGATCCAGTCTGACAATGTCTCCACATCTTCTTTTTCTTTCTCCGCCCACATTCTGGCATAGTCTTCAACTGCATCCATCATAATTTTGAAGTTATACTTCCAGTTGATGTGCTGGGGTTTACGGAATTTTGGACCTTTTGAAAAAATATCTCGTAATTTCTCTTAATTGTGTTAAGCTTGTCAAGGTCGCGATAAGATCAAAATTGCCAAACAAGATCCAAACATATCTGCTAGTGATAATACAAACCCTGTCTCCATAGAATAAATAATAAGGATTCTACAGTCATTTATGTGAAAACAGCCAATTTCACCTCTTTTTAACCTCTGTGACCTTGACCTTTGACCTGACCTATTTTTTGCATATTTATGTTCCTCTTGACTAGACCTATACACCTGCCAAGTATGAAAAGTCTACCTTATATAGTTCAAAAGTTATAGCAAAGATACAGTTTCAAACAGGCAAAAAGACAGACAGGACAAAAACAATATGCCCCCCCCCCCAATCATCGATCCGGGGGCATAAAAATCCCATCAAAATCTGCTGAAAAAATAAAAATTTCACATATGTCAAAAATTTGCAATTTTGGCCACTTTGACCCCTTATAGCTCGGAAACGAAAAGAGTTATGCCAAATATGTTGACATACTACTGAAGGCTTACAACTAGCATGACTAGAGGGATCCAAAGAAAAAACTCGCATCTAAATCCGTTGAAAAATAAAAATTTTAGGTTATCTGCATTTTTGCAATTTTTGTGCCTTTGGCCCCTTATAGTTCAGAAAAGAAACAAGTTATCAGAAAACTGATGGTGTGGCACCATTTAAATTTTTCATAAGGTATTCATTGCAAAAAAATGCATCAAAATCGGACTAAATGTGAAAAAATAATTTTTTTTTTAAATTCCCCTCTTTTGGGCCCAATTTATCTCATGAACCGTACATGCCAGGTGAAAGCCTACAGATTGGAAATTTACTAAGGAGCACATTGAAAGAAACCCCATCAAAATCCGATAAATCATATAGATTCTAGAGTCAAATATGTGAAAACATCTGGTTTAACCCTTTTATACCCCTTTTTCTGAAACGGGCGGGCCAGGAACATGAAATTAAAACAAGGGCTGAGGAATGTGCCAAGATATATCATTGTAATATTTAAAAATGATCCGTTTACTAGAAACAAAGTTTATGCTGTCCACAGACACGAAAATACCAAATTTGACCCCTTTTTGTTCCCTTTTGCTGAAATGGGTGGGGCCAGAAACCCAAAATTAATACCCGGTCTAAAGCTTGTGCCTAGAAACCTCAAATTTGATAATGATCCGTCCACTAAAACCAAAGCTATGCTGTCCATAGACGCCGACGCGGACACCGACGCAGACGCCGAAGACGACTGGGCCATACCATAATTCCACCGACAATTTTTGCGGTCGTATAAAAATCAATGGACCCAACCTATACTCAAACTTGACTTGTAACCCATAATGATTGATTAACAATTCAAATATTAGCCTAATATCTGAAACGGTTTAGAAAAAAAGTCCGGAAAACCTATATTTTACCAAAATTTTCTAAGTCAAAGGTGCATAACTCCGTCCAAAATCAATGGACCGGAACCAAACTAGAACCTGATCTGTAACTCAAAATGGTAAACTCACATAGCAAATATTAGCTTTATATCTATGGAATGGAACAAAACTCGATCTTGAATTGTAACTTTTAATGGTAGACTCACATATATAGCAAATATTAGCTTACTATCTGGAACAGTTTAGAAAAAAAAGTCCGGAAAACCTCTGTTTTACCAGAATTTTCTAAGTCAAAGTCGCATAACTCCGTCAAAAATCAATGGACCGGAACCAAACTCGAACCTGATCTGTAACTCAAAATTGTAGACTCACATAGCAAATCTTAGCTTCATATCTAAAATGGTTTAGCAAAAAAAAATCCGGAAAACCTATATTTTACCAAAATTTTCTAAGTCCAAGGGCCATAACTTCGTCCAAAATCAATGGACCGAAACCAAACTGGAACTTGATCTGTAACTTATAGTGGTTGACTCACATAGCAAATATTAACTTCATATCTGGAACGGTTTAGAAAATAAGTCCGGAAACCTATATTTTACCAAAATTTTCTAAGTCAAAGGCCCATAACTCCGTCCAAAATCAATGAACCGGAACCAAACTCAAACTTGATCTGTAACTCATAATGGTGACTCATATAGCAAATAGTAGCTTAATATCTGAAACGGTTTAGAAAAAAAGTCCGGAAAACCTATATTTTACCAAAATTTTCTAATTCAAATGCCCATAACTCCGTCCAAACCCAATGAACCGAAACCAAACTCAAACTTGATCTGTAACTCATGGTGGTAGACTTACATAACAAATAGGTAAGTAGATATCTCTTAAAGAATGGGGAAAAGGTCCGGAAAACTGAGTGTGACGGACTGACAGACTGACGGACGGTCAGATAACTAAATACCGAGGTTACTGTGAATTTACTTTCTGCATATGCGCATTTCGACAACTAATGACTCTTCAGTGCAGATAAAATCTAAACGTTTGGAAGACTAGAAAATCAAACTGACGGACTGACGGAGTGCAAACCTAAAGTCCCCTTCGGCGAAGCCGGTAGGGGACTAATTTGGCGAAGCCGGTAGGGGACTAATAAAAATAACATTGATGATGATAACACATTGTGCATTATAGTTTTGTTGAATTTATCTTCTTATATAATTATTATGTTTTATTTCAATGAGCATAAATTTTAAAGGCCTTTTATCAATGTTCTTTAATCAATAAATCCGACCCGAAGACCTTCATTCGAGAAAAACAGCCAAAAACTCACAAAATAACTCAAAGACGAGAATTATGTAAAAAGGGAACCTTATTAGTCAGTTATGCAATTCAACACACGAGGCAATTTTGGAAACGTTGAGCAGGTTTATCAACCATACATTATCTAAAGTCAGTCTTCAAGACTTTGGTTGGCATTTGAAAATGTGTCATTATGAGAATAAATGAAATCAGTATATTTTATTAATACCTACTTTCAACATGACAACCTAAAATCAGTAACGTAGTAAAACTGAAACAGTGGACTATGATTAATCATTTACTCTGTATTCTCAAATCAACTGTTTGTTAAACATTTAAGGTTGGTAGGAACTTACTTGAAAATAATTGCTTTGTACTACAAACTGAGTAGTTGAAATTTGCTGTAGTTTGGTCGGAGCAGGTGTCCAAATATGAATCAACCGTACAGTAGTTTGATCCACCATAACTGTATGTGTAGGTAAACTTTCCCAATAAATCATTCGGGAAAGCTATTTTTGCTGAGGATTCAAACCCTGATACATGACGAAATAACAACAGGTTAGTGATTGTATATTGTTGAACGTAATATTAAGGATCCTATCAGTCGTATTTAAATGTCATTTGACGATAACTATCATTAAATTTTGTTATGTTCATGGTACAGAAACAAATTAAAGCAAACTGAAAGACAATTAATACGTTTACTTCAAATTGAGCATGCAAGAGCAAACATATTCCGGCTTATACATAGTAACTTTAAGATAAAGAATACCAATTAGGCGTTGTTTCATTGCTTTTTACCATATATTTAAGAGACTTTGTATTTATTCCATATCCTTTCACGGTTACTTACAGGGTAATATGGATGAAAGTATCACATTCATGTTTATCTAATAAAATATATGTGGAAATATGTTGCTTTGGATGAGTTATGCTTTGTCAGAAAGGTGACATTATGGTTTGAATTAATATTATTGCACCTACATTAGAATTTGACTTTTACAGTACTGACTTACGTTTGACAATTATATTAAAAAGTAAGTAGTTGTATGGCTCTACTTAAGTACAAAAAGTCAGTATAGATATCAGTATAAGTTTCTGTATTTTTACATGACGCTTTATCATTTTTATTTCTTAACTTTTTAAGATCGCTTTTTTTTTGTATCTCTAAAGCAGCATATTCAATAAATAAATGTGGACGTCTACTAATTTCTAGACAAGTAGCATTGAATATTTTCTGCTATATCAAAAGGATGGTACTGCAGTTTGACGTCTGAATTCGAATTTGATTTTCCAGCCTGAGTCACCGTTTTGACGCTTATATCAGAAATAAAGCACTTGAATGGCTTTGCGAAAAGGAATTTTTGTCAGTATTGATATAAATATAAGTTTATGTGTTGATACATGATGCTTTCTCATTTTAACTATCATAGCTTTTTATCTATTACTTAGTAGAGAAATAGTTATAGTTATTGTCGTTCTTTTGTATCTTAAAGGTTTTACATATAATTTGGTAAAAATTGGTAATATCCCTTACCTTGTTTTACTGCCATATGGTATTCCTCGTCACCTGGGGGATTGGTAGGATAGCAATACGTAGAAGTTGACCATGAAGTAATTGCTGGATTATATTGTTCCATATACACCCTTTCATTCACACCATTTGACTGGTAATCTGCAAGTCGATTGGGTTAAAAAGCATTAGGTGGAATCTCAATAATTGTATGCTAAACACAAATGTTAAAATTTTTATGGAAATACGACAAAAATCCAAATCCTTGGACTTTTTTTTCTGAAACTTAAATGACACATAAACATGTGAAGCCCTTAATAAGGATTATCTTCCTCTCGCACAACTGTGTCCTTAGCTGATCTTGGCTTTACTATTTAGACCATTGGTTTTTGACCCAATATCAGATTTTACAGAAATTTCCGTATTTTTTATATGACCTGCACTGAAGAGATATAAGTTGTCGAAATGCGCATATGCAGAAAATAATTTATCTGCAACTTCAGTATTTTGTTATCTAGTCTAATAGTGAATCACATTAATTAATAGACTGTTGAAATGTGTCGAAATTACAGGCTTGACAATCCATTATCCCGTTCGATGGCTTTGAAGATTCAGAACATTAGTGCCATGTATTTTGTCTCTAAGATTTTGGCTCCTGACAATTTTGTCGGGTAATTTTGTCATAGCCTTCATTCACGAGTAGGTTTCAAGGAGCACCTTAAAATGTTAAAATTGGCATTTTTCATTTTCCAATAAAAAGACATTGTGCAGTTGCTATGTACGGAAAGATGAATACATACATGTAAGGATATTACCGTAAATATACTTTAACAATAATAACTTTAATTGAATAATTCAATAACAAAACATAGCAGCGTGAATACCAACGTAAAAAATATTTCTTGCAGATTATTATACATGTATAGACTCTTTATTTCAAAGCCATGTCCTTGGCTGCAATCGGACCTTTTTGCCTATTTGCTACTAGTAACATTTAGCTCTTTCAAATGCTTTTTTTAGTTTTTGGTGTTTTATGTTGTCTTAAAGGCAATAAAAAAGGCCATAGTACCACAATATTGTTATCATCTTAAACTTTTTCGTGTTGAATTTAATCTTATAGTTAAATTAACTTCTAACTACGCATACATAATGCCAAGCATTGTGTGACACTAAATAAGCTTACATTATGTTCAAATGACATCTTACCTGCTAAAATATAGTAATAAAATGAGTAATCTGTAACATTCGTCCACTGAATACATAGATATGGAATTATAGTTGAAGAAAAGAAACTCAGTGAGGAATCGCCACTGTAATGAAAATAAATTGCAGATTTATACATATATATGGTTCACGATATGCTGTTTGAATAATCATTGTCAACCTATTGAGTTAGTGTAAGTGTGTAAGTGGTGCTCTCTTTCCTTTTTTTACTTATTTAAAAATTTTTTATGAACTTTCAATGATCACAAATGTTTTTGAATTATTTTACATTTTCAAAATTCACTTCATCTCAGTAAAAAATGGCCATTTCAGTACTAGATTTTAGGACAAAGGGAACGATTTTAATTTCAAAATTATCAATTTCCATAACATGGACTGTAATATTTCAGCTTCTCCTGCTTACGGATTGTATGTTTCACATTTGATTTGTTAAGGAGAGCTAGCACAATTTTTATAGACTCTCTCATTAGACATAGTTATCTCCGTGACTGCCTTATTAATCAATGCTTCAATTCAAAATATTCCGTCTCATACGATCATCAAAAAGTTCTTTAATACATTTCAATCCCTTGAGGAATAATTTGAAGTTTATGACCGAACTTTGATTCAAGATTTTACGAAAGGATATGGAGTAAATGAACATGAGATCATAACGCATATGTTAACTCCAACTGCAATAATTTTAATGAGCTGTATGGCCATTTCGGAAATTAATTCCTCATCAGCAGCACTAGCACCCAAAGAAGGGATATCCATAATTTTAAATAATGTTTAAAATGCATAACATCAAACGAAATCCGAATAATCAGTAATATCAAATATAGCTAAGGACAAAACTACGATGGAGGGAGTTAATCCTTAGGTTTTAGAATTTACATAAATTTAGATATTGGTAATTGAACAAAGTGTACACATGAGCTATTATCTCATGTACAAGTACACCATATCTAAGAAAAATAAAGAGCATACATCTCTACCACGGAGAATTGTTTTACCAACTCAACACTGCAATAAAAGACAAACTCCTGTGTAAAATATTTTACGAAAGGATATGGAGTAAAAGAACATGAGATCATAACGCATATGTTAACTCCAATTGCAATAATTTTAATGAGCTGTATGGCCATTTCGGAAATTAATTCCTCATCAGCAGCACTAGAATCTTTTTTACTTAGTACTGAGTTGACCATTTCTTTTAACTGTCTACGACTCTTCAATAGCAATTGCTGTTGAGTTACTACGGGACACTACCGCAATGGAAGGTTTGGCATGCCATAAAACCGGTTTAACCCACCATTTCTCTTGAAATGCCTGTACCAAGTCAAGATCATTTCAGTCCACCATTTGTTTCCACCTGATTTGTTCTTTTGTCTCCTGGTTTTCGGCTCTTGACAACTCTGTTCCGTAATTTTGTTATTATCCCCGTTCCCTGAATATCTCATGCATAAGTCTACTGTACGAGTTTTTTCCCATTGTCGGAGAAGTTATATTCTGTTCATCGGTCTATACATCAATATCTATAACTAGGTCATTAGCACCACAGTTTATTTTTTCAAGTACCCCTTGCCTATATTTAAAGGCTTTAATTATTGTAAAACACATTGATTAGTCTCTTTTCCGGATAAGTAGCCAGTAGCAAGTACTTCGGTGCTGGCCCGAAGACTGATTTTATTTGGAATCTTGAAATTTTTGTTAAAAGCTAAGGAATATCTCCCTCTTGCACAGCTCTGTCCTTAGCTGGTTTTGGCTTTACTATTTACATCCTATTGGTAATGTGTTCTCTTTCAGCTTTTACAAATATCTCGGTATATGGACTTCTAAATATTTTGATTTGATCTGCACTGAAGAGACATAAGTTGTCGAAATGCGCATATGCAGAGACTAAATTAACAGTATCTTTGATATTTTCTTATTTGAGTACAACTTTTCTCGAATTTGTGTTTAAGATATTATCATATTTAGTAAACTTTTCACCGAAATAGTAGTTGACTGTTTGATGTATCTTCAGCAACGCATGTCCAAGATGATACGGAAGAAACTCCAAGTGTTACTGTCCAACCGGAAACAACCTGGAGTGTGTTCCTGGAAAATGCTATAGCTCCGTCTGTACTGTCATGCCAAACACCATCCCAAGACACTGGAAACATACAGCTGAAGATACCTGTTGTAAAATATGAGCTTCAATTAGATTCTTAAACAGTAACTAAAACCTCTCAAGTTAAAATGAAGAATTCTTTGATGCAGTTCATATCAGCACAAATAAATTCTTGTCGAGCTGCATTAAAAGGTAAAAATACAAACACATATATGATATAAAACATTAGGTCTAAGTTATTTTCTGACATGACTGAGTGTGTGAAGACCTAATAATATCTCTGGAATAATGTCTATTTGATCCATCTCATAACCTTAAAGAATAAATTTGAATAACATTGACGAAGAAGTTTTGATAACGATCTTTAAAACGTGCTTCCCCTTTTTGTTCTAGGTTCAACCTTTTTCTTGTTGATGGTCATCTTGATAAACAACAAAATATTGAATTCATTATATGTTTATTTATCTTGATTCGTTAAATCTGAAAAACTGTATCGTGTAATTTCTCATTTTCATTCTCTGTGTAAGGTACTTCTTGCACAAACATCATCTATCTAAGGACCGTAATGGTGAAATTTGATCTAAAATTGCTTTGTTGTTACGCAGAGAATCTTGGAATATTAAACTTATGAAAATCGATAGAACAATCTTGATAATGTCTAGAAATACACCAGTTTTTGAAGAAACCATCTAATGATTACTTTGACTAAGCTTGGTTCTAAATTTCAAACAGTTAAGATGACTTGTACGTGTATACGTGTATTAGACTCCATTGCTAAAATACATGTATGTTCCCCACTTGTTGCAGTCTTAGATAAGGTGTAGCTGTGGAACCGTAGCTCAATAGGTCCTTTTATTTTTTTCTGATTTGGCGGACCATATAGCTACGGATTTTCCCTTACGACTCTTGCGACACGAATTGTGTCGCAAATTTCTTGGAGCCTTTCCACAACTGGGTGCCAAGTTCACGTACCAAATTGTGTTCATTTCGTTTCTTCCAACAATTTTCCAATACTTACAAAATTTAATTATCGAAGGTGAGTCATATTTTTTTACTTTATAAAGGAATTTGTCCGAATAGAGACGCAATCCCGCCTACTTATGTGGCCATTTTTAATATTGCAGTCAAGTAACATTTCGAGAAGCAATGTAATGTCCGGAACGGATATCTCAAAATCAATAAGCAATATTTCATATGTGCAGATAAAGTAATTGAATTGCATTGAAAAAGCTTTGAAGAGGTGAGAAAAGTTGATATCAAAGCCAGAGATGGACAAAATATTTACTTTAAGATATCCATTCCGTATATGATTTGGCATTTATCCCCCCCCCCCCGAAGTTAAGTAATCGATGTAAAAAAGATGGCTGGAGGCGGTTTGACACCAACGATGACTTTTTTATGATAATGAGCAGGAAATGAATATTTATTAGTAAATTAATATTTAAGGTTGCAGTTAAACATTTAAAAAAACGAAAAACATACATGAAACTACCCTGCTTGGCGTCCGGTTGTAAAACAATACTCCCAGAATTGTGCGCCATTTGGTGCCGAAGGACTCGCAAGTTTTACAAAGGGAAAATCCGTAGCTCTTTATGGTCCACAACCTTCAAAACATCAGCACAAAAACCATAAGAGCTACGGTTCCGAAGCTAGTATACGGTACACACATTCGACAAATCTTTGAAGGAATCTCAAAAAGACAATTGTACCTTTTGTTTTCAGCTAGCTTTGTGGGTTCAGAAGAAGGATCGTTTCCCTGTCAGGTTCAAACTTAAGCCATGTTACACATAACTTAACATTTCGGCCTAGGTTCATACTTTATAAACACCTGTTAAAGGATTTTTGTTACCAACCTTTGTTACAATTAGTTTCAAAGGAGAAAATCTTCGAATACATTTTTTATTCTATGTTCCCTGCCAACACCCTTCTGGGGTCAGGTGCAAACATGCAAACGCAATTTGAAGGGAAACACCTAGGGACTGTTGCAACAAATGATGGTTTTATTTGGTTAAGTAATTTTTTTTCTTTACGGTCTTTTATAATACCCGCACTTTCGAAGAAAGTTCGGGGATATTGTTATTCCCTTCGTCTATCTGTCCGTCCGTCTGTCCATACGTCACACTTTTCTTGTGACTCAAACCCCTCCTACATTCTTGGGTTTAGGGATTTTATTTTGTTGTAGAATTGTTGCACATAGTCTGTAGATGCGCAATTAGCTTTCGGATTTTTTATATTGCTCTTGATGCGAACAAGAGGCTGGAAGATGTCAATTTTTATACATGTGGCATGTGACACAAATTCCTCCTATATTTATGGATTTATTTTCCCCGCACTTTCGAAGAAAGTTCGGGGATAATGTTATACCCTCCGTCTGTCCGTCCGTCCGTCACACTTTTCTTGTGACTCAAAGTCTTCCTAAATATTTGGATTTAGGGATTTAATTTTGTTGTAGAATTGTTGCATATATACTGTAGATGCGCAATACGCTTTCGGATTTTCGATATTGGTCTTGGTGCTTGGGGCAAGAGGCCCCATGATGTCAATTTTTACACATGTGGCATGTGACACTAACTCCTCCTACATTTATGGATTTAGGGATTTAATTTTGTTGTAAAATTGTTGCATATAGTCTGTAGATGCGGAATAAGCTTTCGGATTTTTGATATTGGTCTTGGTGCAAACAAGTGGCCCCATGATGTCAATTTTAACAAAGACGCAAAGATTTAGATTTTGAAACATGTGGCATGTGACGCAAACTCCTCCTACATTTTGGGATTTAGGTATTAAATCTTTATGCATAATTGTTGCATATAGTTTATAGATTTGCAATAAGCTTTCGGAATTTTGGTTCATGTTCTAACTTTGGAAATTTCCTGAAATGTCAAAGACACATATTTTTTTTTAATTTTGGCATATTATCTTAAATTCTGATAAGTGTTTGGTAAAAAACAAAATTCTGATAACTTAGGATTCTGAGAGCGGTTCCAATTTTGGTAAATTTCCTGAAAGTCTCAAAGACCACTTATTTTTGGAATTCTATCTAGCAACTGTACTTAAAATGTTTGTGTAGTTTAGGACAAACATTTTCATCAATTGGGTTTCAAAAAATATTTGATTCCAGTTTTGGTAAATTTCCTGAAAGTCTCAAAGACCACTTATTTTTGGAATTCTACCTAGTAACCATACTTAAATTGTTTATTTTCATCAACTGGATTTTAGAAATATTTGATTCCAATTTTGGTAAATTTCCTGAAAGTCTCAAAGACCTCTTATTTTTTGGAATTCTATCCAGCAACCATACTTAAATTGTTTGTGTAGTTTAGGACAAACAATTTCATCAATTTTATTTCAAAAATATTTGATTCCAATTTTGGTAATTTTCCTGAAAGTCTCAAAGACCACTGTTTTTTGGAATTCTACCTAGCAACTGTACTTGAATTGTTTGTGTAGTTTATGGCAAACATTTTCAACATATGGATTTCAAAAATATTGATTCCAATCTTGGTAAATTTCCTGAAAGTCTCAAAGACCAGTTATTTTTTGGAATTCTACTTAGCAGCCATATATCCTAGAATTTTTTTAGTAACAATAACGACTATCAATAGGTAGATTTAAAAAATAATGAAAAACTTTATTCCCAGGGTGTTAAACAACTGTTTTCTGTGTCAAACAGGGAGTGGGGGATAGCTGTCGTTTCCAACA
>MJUU01031121.1:18724-55458 GCA_002080025.1 Modiolus philippinarum
TAAATACATGCTAAAACAGTATTGTTAAAGCAATGTTAAAAGAAGCACACAGATTCTGCAAAATAACTTATAAAGGTATCGACATTGTAGATGGTGTTGTTTATCAAATGTCTGAAACAATACAATAAACCAAGAAAAACACAATGTTAAAGAAATCATAGTTATATGACAGGTTAAAACCAGATAATCATTATCAAGAGACTTGTTGATTTCTAAATTACCGAAGCAACAACCAAAAATAAAAAATGCAGAATACATGACAATATAAGGACAGACAGAGAATGTAAATAACAAGGGAGGAAACCAAACAGAATATAATGGGACAGGAGATAAATTAGTTCAGATACTGGAGAAGAATAGAGAGCAGAAAAATAGACAAAATACATAAAAAAACTGACCCAAAAGAACACCTAACAGATTATAAAAGAACAGTGATCATTATGATGCACAACTTCCCCAACCACATCTGAAGATGACAACCAGTTATCTAAAAAGGGTATGAATATCCTGTCTTATCAACATTTATGTAGAATATGTGGGGGATGGAATCAAAATTCTACTGAAATATGGAGTGAATGTTTAGCTTTTGATTGAAATTGTTAATATGTTTTTAGTTGCACTCAGAATTCCATTCATTGACTATATATTGTTTATTTAGTCCGTGTTGTATCAGCTGAAGAATATATGCATCAGTTATTTGTTATGGACATTGATTTCTGCCTATATTGTCTCTGTGGAAATGTTTAGACAATAAAATGATTTAAGTAGACACAATTTATGCACAGCCTGATTTTCTGTTTGATCAAGGTCTTAAAAATGTTTGTAATTAACATTATAATAATAGAATCCCCTCTGTTCAAACAATGATTGCTAGTCATTTGTCCGTAGAAATGTCAAATAATTTCCTATTCGGAATGCTTCTGCAAACAGCCTCTCTTTCAACTTGTATGATTGCTGTTACAAAGATAATTAATTGCTAGCACAGCTTGTTGAATTTTAATTCTTGAGATGGAGGTTTGGAGGATAAATTTTCCTTAGATCTATTATCGATTCACGTAAATTGCCGATTGCAGTTTTCTAAATTAAATGATATACTTTATGATAGACAATGAAAATTTATCCAAATAAGGAATTATGATTTATGTGTTCTGATATTTGTTGTATGGTTTTATTTTTGCCAGCTTCAGCTTCTTGAGTTTTATTTTGTTTCAAACAAAAATTGATGGGAGAATTATGTCAACTAAGCACATCAGTATATTAATCTTCTTCATTTAAATTAATTTTTTGTGTATGCAGAATAAAAAAAAATGTATTATATCTATTTTAAATTTATATTATATGATATACATTACAAATCGTGTATAAGTTTTTATTTCCCATATTATATTTGTAACTGATATCTTCAGCGTATTCTCAGATTTCAGATTGCTGTATAAATGATACATCACAATATTACATATAATGCATTAGGTTTTTACATAATACAAACTATATGAGATTTTAACATGCTATTATATTTTAGTTTTTACATGCATTATTCACAATATATTAAGAATTTTTATCAGTGAAATTTTATATAAATATCAATATTTGTGTACTTACTAGTATGTACTTTCTCCATTTTAAGATTTTCCATTGTCATAGGCTACTGTCATTATTTGTAATCATATTTTGCAAGCTTATATGATATGTTTCATTTATAGACTTTTCAGCTTGACCAGACAAATATCTGGAGAGATATTGTGACCTCAGGTGTTGGCATCAGCATCATCAGCAAAAACTGAAAACTTGCTTCTGGATCTTAAGAGCTATCATGTTATTATTTATTATGTGACTTCCTTATGATAAAGAGTTCTCAGAGGGTTCCTTATTCATAGACACTTTGACCTTGCCCTTAGGGCAGCTTTTTTTCAAACTTAACCTTACTTCTAGAAAGTGGTCCATAAGTTCTAGGCTGTTTGTGTTTATTATGTGACTTGCATATGACGAGAGATTCATGGAGGTACCAAATTTGTCAACATTTTGACCTTCACTTTTACCCTCTTGGCAGTTTTCAAACAACTTAAACCTTGCTTCTAGAAGCCGGTCATTAAGTGCATGGGTGTTTATGTTTGGTGTGTGAATTGCAAATGATGAGAACTTTCTATTGAACCATATTTGTACATTTTTTACCTTGACCAGTTGCCCAAGGGCAATTTAAAAAAAAACAAAAAAACTTTAACTGTTCTTCTAGAAGCTGGTCCATAAGTGCTATGGAAGTGTATTTATTATGCGACTTGCATGTGATGAGAACTTCATGGATGTACCATTTTTGTGGACATTTTGACCTTCACCTTACCCTCTGGGTAGTTTTTAAAAACTTAAACCTTGTTTCTTGAAGCTGGTCATTACCAGTAAGTGCTAATGTGTTTACATTTGGTGTGTGAATTACAAATGCTGAGAACTTTCTTTTGAACCATATGGTGGTATTTTGAACTTGACCATGTCCCAAGGGCAATTTTCAAAAAAAAACCAAAAAAAAAAAAAAAAATTTACTGTTCTTTTAGAGGCTGATCATTAAGTGCTAGGATGTTTATGTTTTGGTGTGCGACTTGCATATTGTGAGAATTTTCTGGGGATACCATATTTGTAGAGATTTTGACCTTGATCATTGCCCTGAGGACAGTTACTTAAAAATTTAAACTTACTTCTAGAAGGTAATCATCAAGTGCTATGGTCTTCATAATTGATTCATGACTTTGTTATGATGACAGCTTTCTGGAGGAACCATGTTTGTTGACTTTTGACAATTAACCTGAGAACAATTTTTTAATAACTTGTAATTCCTTGCTTGTAGGAGGTTGTCATTAAGTGTTAGTGTGTTCATATTTGTCATGTAACTTGCATATTATGAGAGCTTCATGGAGGTACCATATTTGTACACATTTTGACCCTGCCCTTAGGGTTATTTTTTTATAATTCCAAATGTAATTGTAACGTTCATTTTCATTGGTCAACATCATGAAAAGCGAACGGAAATATTTTTCGATATTTCGGTTTGCTAATTAATCCGCTCTGCAAAAATATAGTGCAGCAAATAAAGACGTCGTTAACGTGAATAATGCACTTTTAACGTACAAAATTGGAATTATAAGGATTAAACACTTATTTTTAGGAAATTATGTATGTATTAACTCCGGCAGCTCACTCACAATCTTTACATAAAGTCCTTCGGACTTTACTCAGTTTGTGAGTGAGCTGCCGGAGTTTATACATAGATAATTTCCTAAAAATGAGTGTTTAATCCTACATTAAATCATAACCTTGCTTCAAGAAGGCAGTCATTAAATGCTGGAGCATTTTTATTTGGTAAATGACTTGCATACAATGAGAGCTTTCTGGAAATACCATATTTGTATTAAGTTGTTGTTTGTCTTCTGTCAGATTTAAATTTACATCTCCTTCAAAGCTGGAATGTCAGATTACAACTAAACTTTCATTGTCTTGTTCACATGATCTTGTTTTGCACTATATACTAGAAATTTAGACGATATCTGGAGGTTCACCAAGCTGAAAACAGCTCATTTTTATAAGGGGATCCACATGTTTCATGGAATTCCCAACGATTTTTGTTATTTTAGCAACATTTTCAACAGATCAAAGGTAAAAGCTACAAACTCAACAAATGTATGTATGACTTTTCTAAACGTTGCTAGAAGAAAGTTCATTATATTTCTAAATCAGGAACATATACAAATACTGAAGTTGTTTTCAGAACTTACTCTCTTCAGTGCAAATCAATTCAAAACATTTGGAAAATAATACAAAAACCAAGAGAAGTAACAAGCTGATAGAGAAGAAATAACCAGTATGATAAAACGAAAAGCCAGAATCACCTATGGACAAAGCCACAACCAGGAAATCTGGCACCCACAAAAATTATGCTTTATTCAATTTCTGTTAAAATGTGTGATAGCATTTATAAGGGGGTGGTTAAGGTTCATTTTCGTACAACTTTTTCATTAGTTCTCATACATTCGTACAAAACATACATCATACAAGGTACATGCAAATTCTGATTTTTAAGGCTATTTTCGTACAAGCCATATTTTATTATTTGTACATAGTACACAGACTCCTTCTTTAGGACCCCCTTATAATGGAGTTTTACACATCCTGGATTTATATTAGTTTTAATTCAGTCACTGCACTAAGTTGTGTTACTATTACATATTTGTTTGTATTAAATTTCAATAATGAAATCAATTGATGAATTATTGATTACGTTGAGTTTGAATGATAATATTTTTAATGTGTATTGTTTTGTCGAGGACAGTTTTATATTGTTAGTATGGATGAATGGTTGACAACAGCTGTTCGAGGTTGTTGAGATCAAATTCTTCTATTCATATTGGATGTGATCCCATTAAAATAGAATTTCTTTGATTCAATCACACAACTGAAGCTTATATTAATGTTAGCTGCACTAAACAATAACTTGTAACAATGTACAAAGGTTATATTGACAAGCGTTTGGTGGTTTGTCTCCAATTTTTTAAGTTGCTTGTTGTGTTGTCTCTAGCAGATGTTGTAGGGTGATAACTATTTTGAAATGATAGTCTTATATGATTTCATAATGGCTGCATGAAGACAATTTAATGTTTTAACAAATATCTGTGAAGTTAACTGTTTTTGATTGAATTATTTCATTCCCAGTTTATTAAATCTGGTGATTTGTAAATGTCTGTTAGCATTTAGTTTAGTAAAATTTTATGTTTGAATGAAACCCTTAAAAATTATACCAAATTATAAACCTAAATGTAAATGCCATTTAACTTGAACTGATGTTTATGCAACCCTGTGTCCATTGTTCTTAACAAATAGACCAGAAAAGTCTGGTTTTTTTCTTGTAGAGAATTCTTACTTTTGTTTCAGATGGGACTTGATTTTTTGGTGCCAAATTGGATTTACTCAAAGCAAAAAGCCAGAAGATTCTTTGATAGTTTTGGCTGAAAATTTTATAAATTTCTACTTCCTTTGGTATTTTTCTGCACAAGCAATAGAGACTTATTACAAGCCTAACTAATATCTTTGCCTTGCTATATTTCATAACTACCATGTATGCAATAAGAAATCTTGAATTATTCAAACAAGTCTTAGTTGTAATCAGTTTTGTCATTTGATGTATAATGAAAATATCTTGTTTATTTCTTTGTTTATCAATTTTCTAACTAGATTACCTAATTATGAAGCTTTCATTTTTCAGCACCATTAATTTAGAAAGAAAGAAGAATTGAAAAATTAAATAACAGTATTGCATTCCAATGCTTTTACAACTTACAGTGTTGAATTATTCCTTTAATGCATTATAATAGATTCCGGAAAAAAATTGATGCATATTGAATTATTCTTTGAGAAAATAACACAAAATAGTTGTGAATTTGTCACAGATCATTTATGTTTACAAAGGCAAACAATCGTGAATATGATTTAAATAAATGAAGCATACATTTGATCAACAACGATTAGGTTGTGGATTAGTAGAGAGCAGTCGTGAGTCACATGCAATTACACAGGAAACAATGCTTCGTCATAATACCTTGCTGTTTGTCGCTGCAACAAAACGCCACCGTATTTTTAAATCAATTTTCAATAAATACCACAATACACATTAGCAAGGTCATTCTACGGTACAATTGTCACCGCTGGACAGCTTTTATTCAATTGTAAGAGGTTAAGAATTGTTGAAAAAGCAATTTGAAATTAAAAGGATATAAGATTTAAAACACTATAGGATTGTGACTCAATCAGTTTATACATCATTGTCACTCGCGTGTGCCAGAGGCACGGTCTTTACCCTGATTGGCTCTCTCCAGCGGTAACATGGTTCTTGTACAAATTGATCCAAAGGACGGCCTAAGGGAAGACAATTTCTTAATGACAAGCATATTGAATTTTGTTTTCAGATTGTAGAATGAATTTTGGATGACAATTAAAGTTTAAAGATATCTGATGGTGGATTAATTCACAAAATGTGCAAATTGGTGTATTTGACGGATTTGTTTATTTGGTGGTGGCTTATTATTTCCATAGTTACAGGTATGTCTTTTGGTTTTATATAACTGTTGATTTGATATTTTAACTTTATTGAGTGGAGAGAAATGGGATAGATATAGACTGACATAGTAGATAAAAGAGAGAGTTATTATATGATGAATAGATTGACAAAGTAGATAAAAATGACAATGTCATAATTTTATAAATACCTGTTCAATTTAGGGATATTAATATCAATTTGGTGACCAATATTATTGAAAAGGTTGTGAAAATGAATCTGTTAGAATATTTCATTGAAAAAAATTGTTCTATTTGATCAATTTAAAGTAGAAAACAAGGCAGTCAAACAAGTTATAGTAAAGTGAAGATTTAATTCTCTATCATAGTCAAGAAAACTAAAACGACAACACTGTACACATTATACTATACAAATGGATAGGAATTTCACTGATCGGTATGATCTCGGGAACAATACATTCACAGTAATATTCATTTATAAAGATCAAAATTCTAATCTGATTGTAAGTTTTTATTGAGACATCTAGGTGATACCTGTTGGTGACTGTTAACGGTGACATCTGTGATAGAATTAAAAGAAAAAACAAACTCACACAGATGAAGACGATTTATGGGGTCATACTAAAGTAATTCTCCCTTAATTCTGCATTCATAGAAAAAAAATGAATAATTTAGAAAGATTTGAAACATTCATGCAAAGAAATGAATTGATGATGAGTGAACTTTAGTATGGCCTTATATTGTATTGTTTACTTTTGTTTCCTGTAACATTTTATATGTCTTTTGAAAAATAATTTAATTTATCCTTTACAGCCTAAATTCAACAAGTTGACTTAGATCTGAATTATTCAAAATCTGATTTTTTAAAAAATATTTTTGATGAAATTGCATGAAATGATATTGAGAATTGAGATATTCTGTTTTTACTGATACTCAGAGAAACAAAATCATTAACTAAGATGTATAACACTTTGATGAAAGTTATCCTCTTCTTTTAATCAAATGTATTTTGTAAAGTATTGATGTGCCACGTCCAGAAACCTGTAAGCATAATAAAACTGATGGAAATGCTATTTTCCATTGTCAGTTGATGTCACTTAATTTCTCGGATTTGGCTGCAATTATTATATGAGAACAAAATTGAGTCTATTTGTTCCTTATTCTGCCATTTTAGATAAAGTCTCGCTAAGGTATAAATCTTTACTGGTTGTCTCATTAAAAAAAAAAACTGCATTTACAGGGGAAGAAATGAGTTAGATCAATTAAGATTCTTGTTTGAACCTTAAGACTGCTACAAACTGCAAGAATCTGGACTTTCCTATTTGATTTGTTTTCTTGTTGTCACATTAATAACATTTTACCCTCATACCATTTTTTTATTTTTATGCCCCCAGATCGAAGATCGGTTGGCATATTGTTTTTGTCCTGTCTGTTTGTTTGTTTGTCTGTGCCTCCAAAACTTTAACCTTGGCTATAACTTTTTGGGGATGTTAAATTGATGAGAAAATGAACACATTATTAAGCTATTTAACCCATTGATAGGGGTCAATTTTCAATGTTAAAGACATTTTTACAGGAAAATACATTTCTGAAGCATCCTATTGACAAATTTAATAACATTTAAATATCTTGTGATAAAATCAAACTATTATTTTTTCTGGCTTGATTTAAATAATGAACATGACATGTGATATGACATCTGTAGGTAGTATGTCATACCTGTAGAACACCTGTTTGGTAAAGTCTTTCATCTTTCCTTTGATCTTCTGTAGGTAGAATATAAATATCATTTGTTTTGTCAAAAATGTGGTTAAAGCAGAAAAAAGATATAAGCATGCAATCTATACCGGGAAGTACTGAGGGCTTCTTATGGTGCCTAATGTTTCCTCATGCAATCTATACCTGGCCGTACTGAAGTACATTGAAGGCTTCTTATGGTGCCTAATGTTTCCTCATGCAATCTATACCTGGCCGTACTGAATTGCATTGAAGGCTTCTTATGGTGCCTAATGTTTCCTCGTGCAATCTATACCTGGCCACACTGAAGTACATTGAAGGCTTCTTATGGTGCCTAATGTTTCCTCATGCAATCTATACCTGGCCGTACTGAAGTACATTGAAGGCTTCTTATGGTGCCTAATGTTTCCTCATGCAATCTATACCTGGCCATACTGAAGTATATTGAAGGCTTCTTATGGTGCCTAATGTTTCCTCATGCAATCTATACCTGGAAGTACTGAAGTACATTGAAGGCTTCTTATGGTGCCTAATGTTTCCTTTTGTCACCTCGTTCCTCATTAAATATGGAGGATTTTCCAATTCCCTGTATGTATATAATACTTCTTGAACTATCATTCAACCAAAAGCTGCATGAAACTACAATGGAAAAATTGACTGCACATGCATTTCTTCCTTCTTGATTTTTTGGGGCTTTCAGTACTTATAAAGGAATAAAGATGGCCCTGACACTGTCATGTTGTTATCTTTTACTTAGTTTTTAGTTATGAAAAGGACTTTTTGTGTAAAAACATAACAAATAATTAGTGGCAATTGGAATATTTGAATGCAAACACAATAAGTTTGGCTATGAAGAGAGGTCAAAATATTTACCAAAAAAAAACTGATTTAGCCCTGCATAAATATGCCTATCAGGTGTCCGAAACTCAATAATGGGCAACATGTGTTGAAAAACTGGTGCCATCAACAACTCATCTTACAGTGTTAAATTTACTCGTTGTTGAAAAGTGGACGATATAGTGTTGAATCAACTGTGTTAGAGGATGGATGGAAAAGTGGGGAATTGACTCATTGTGGAATTTACTCATTATTGAAGTGTGGAATGATTTTGTTGTTGAGGATTTTATGGCAAAGATCAGAATTTATTCATTGTTGGAGGTGTTATTGTAAAGTGTGGGATTTACTCATTGTTGTAGACTTTATTGTTGGAGGCTTTATGGTAAAGTGTTTTTTTACTCATTGTTACTGGCATCATGATAAAGTGTAGAATTTACTCATTGTTGAAGCTTTATCGTAAAGTGTTTTTTCTTTACTCATTGTTACTGGCATTATGGTAAAGTGTAGAATTTACTCATTGTTGGGGACTAAATGGTAACATGGAATTTATTCATTGTTTGAGGCTTTATGGTAAAGTGTAGTTGAAGGCTATATCGTTAAGTGTAGAACTTACTCATTGTTACTGGCATTATGGTAAAGTGTGGAATTTACTCATTTTGGTATTATATCTGTTTACAGTATGTGTTAGGTTGATATGTGTGTTGTCGTGTAAATATTTGCAGTTTTATATTCACTTTTAGGAAAATCCTTTTGCTTTTATCCTGACAACTGCTTATGATATAAATATCCATTGAACATTTTCATAACATAGAGTTTACTGCTAAGTTAAAGAACATAGTAACCAGTGTTGGCATGTATTTGTACCTTTTAACATAAATATGTAGACAAAACTAATTACAAGTTCTGTAAGACAAATTAAATTATCAAAGTAAAAAGATTGTGTCCTGGTTCCCTGCTTACTTTTTCTGGTGTCTGTTTAAATGAAATTATAAAATATAAATAGCTTCAATTAGATGGAAACCTTTTTCAGAGTAATCATGTTCAAAAGATGATGGAATTTTGCCTAGAATCCCATCATTATATGAGTACAAGGAGAGTTGTAACACTCATTAGCTATGTCCAGAAGGCAAGATTTTAGAATTTCATCAGAGAACTCTAAAGTTAATGCTCTAATGATGGGATTATTTTTACAGTAACGATTGCTAAATTTGATTAAAAAAGCTTCCGCATCGAAACTGTTTCTTGCGTTGTGTTTTCATCTATTTGATGGAAACTTTGTGTTTTTTAATCATTTGTGAGTGTATAGATAAAGGATTGTTTTCTCTTAATTCAATATCTGGAGGGTTTATAGGGATATAATTACAAACAATGTAATGAAATATATATGTGTCATCAGATACATCAACAATGCTTCGTTTGAGCTTTAAGTTGAAATATTTTCTAACTTTATAGAATCTGTTTGAGTATGAGCAATGTTTTTGAGGGACTATATTTTTTGCTGCTGTTTTAAGAATTTGGGCAGGGGTAATGAATACATTCATTTTGTAAGTGAAGAAATTGAAATATTTTTAACCTAAGTGAAAAAAAATCTTTCTGTTATTATGGCAACCTTACACACATTATTTATTTTTTTCTGGCTTGACCTTGACTGATTTATTTAAAGGTCATGGTGACCTGATTGTATCTTTGATATTTGTTTATGAAACTTCTTATTTTTGTAATGACAGAAAAAAAATAGTGAAAGAATCCATTTAGTTCTCATTTATCATGAATTTTTATATCAATACAAAAATCAAATAATTTTCAAATTGTTTGCAAGTTGTATAAATTTGACACGACCCATAAGATTGTGTACTGATCCTGCATCTATCTATTTACTGCACTGCCACCTATATTTTACCCAGATAAGATTTGATATCACACGATAACAGAAAAGGACTGTTCAAAATTACTGAACCTTGTAAATAAGTTGTGATTTAGATCAACTGGACTTCGGGACCTTTCTAAATCTGATAATGTATTGTTTTTAATCGAGTCAATAACTGGATATTGTTTTGTAATTTTACATCATGGGAAATGCTGCGTTATAAAAAGCTTCTCTTCTTTTTGTTTTCAAGCTTCTTTTGTTAGCTTATGTCCATTATAAAATGTAAATTGTAACAAAATTTAAATTTTGGTAGACCATTAAGCTGAAAGTATAAAAACACCATTGTTTGTGGGGTTCTTATTTTCATGGATTTCATGGTTTGCTAAAACAACAAAATTAAGTTCCCAAAGAAATACAATTTTTCCACAGAGTTTTATGCATAGATTTTGAAATTTAAGTGCCCATGAAAAAGTAATTTTTATGAAAACCACAAAAATTGATGTCGACATCCACAGTATATACCGGTAGAAATCAGACCTTAACTCCAATCCAATCAGTCCATTGTCCATCTTCTATTGTACTATTTATATGTTTCTGGATTTGAAGTATTATAGTTTGAATAATCTAAAGTTGTTTACCAGGTCCTTATTTCTTCTTTTTTTTGGAAAGTAATATAGGAAATTCCATTTGTCAGGTTCACCAGAATCCGTATAATTTGCGTTAGTTTTATAGTACATGGGTTAATGCTTGCATTATATTACAATTAAATATAAAATAAATTTTAGACTTGGTGTAAATTGTTACTTAAGCTTACAGTTCAGTAATTTTTATCCCAAGGGAAATTGAGATTTCTTTGAAACATTCTCAAACGACTAGGCTATTTTAAGAAAATACGGAAAATCCAGAAAATATAAAAATTTAAAGGAGTAAATGAAGCATTCTGTTTTATGTAATATTTTCCTGAAACGATTTATTCTCAGACTATCAAGGAAACCATTAATTGCAGTATTAAAGCATGAAAATGGCAGTTGTCAAGCAGCCTTCATATAAATCAAAGAACTCATTGTAATTTTTGGTCTCATGGGGGAATGTGTGGTTTCCTTATGCCATCTGTTGCCTCTTGTTTTAAACTTTGACAAATATGTGACATAAGATTTAAATTTGGTGATATAAATGTCAGCATGGTGGACAAATCATACATCTGTCCTGGTGGACATTGTTAGCCCTGTATCAAAATCTAATGCTTCAAGGATTATATTCAATTATTTAATTGAAAAGGAAAAGAAATTACTGAAAATAGCCTTAAACCATACCTGTTGTATTAAACGTAATGATTGTCGTGTGTTTTTGTTATGACAAGAAAATCACTATCGTAAGTGAAAATGCTCCAAGGATACGTTGTTGCATCAGCGTTCTATAATGATTTATTAATGACAGGAAATATACAGATTATGCAACTTTGAAATTAAATTTGATATTTTAAATAGATTGCCCCCCAAGATGTTTTTATTTGTCACAAATAGTACAATATAATTTGATATATACATTTTTTGTTGAAGATAATAGGTTAAGGAATCATTAAAATGTAGATTTTTACAAAGAATATTGAATACGGAATACCTAGTTTGTTTTCTGAGATATTTACAGCTGGCGAGGCAAGACATATGTACATGTTAACTAGACATTGCATTGCTTTATTAAAAAATATTGACAAAAGAGGCAATTTTTATTATTATTTTTTTCTTTTTTTCAACTTACATGACAGTATATAGGATGTAAACACCACTTTTTCCTATCTTGTACAGTACCTCTACCCTACACTACCAGTCTTGATTTTCTTGTCTACAAGCATTACAGATAACGTCTAGTATATGCTGCCTCCCCCCCCCATTTCATTGCATGGACATAAGTAAAAAGAAGGAACACATAATTATTATATGAATGTTTATATTTACTTGTCACCTATTTCTAATTTAACTGTTTTTTTTTTATAGACTATTTGTGATTTTCAAAATTCAATCTCATTTAATATTTTAATGTTTCTACTTTTTATGATACAAACTTTGAATAAGAAAACAAGTTATATGACAAAATAACCTTTTATACTGCATTTGTTAAATACCGGTAGTCCCCCTTTTTAGTTAATATGCAGATCATACAAAAAATGTAGTAAAAAAAATTCTATTTTCCTAAAATTTTGATTCAATAGAACAGAATGACACTGGGTCAAGACAAATTATTTTGACAGACGGATATCTTTGTGACCGTACTTCAGTGTGAAGTGAAATAACTTGATAACCAATAGTGGAATCAATATTAATTAGATGTACAATAATATTGCCAACGTCCCTGCGGCATTCGCTGAAATTTTGTTACCCAGAAGTGTTAGTTTGGTTATATAATTAAAGGTTTAATTTAGAATGACTTTTCCGCGGGATAGAATATTGGTTACATTGCTGTTAAATGTGGTGATCCATGTTTGATTTCCAGACAAAAGATTTTGCTAAAAAAATTAAATGATTCGTTGTTACATACAACAATATGGAAAAGAAAGCCAATCAGCTAATGTAATTTTCTAAACATTCTGTTTTTACATTAAATGTGATATTTGATATCTAGACTTCGTCTGATTTATCCTTCCACATCACTATTTTATGCTTGTCAGAAAATCATCTGTTCCTTAGTTACAGAATTTGTGGCAAAACAACCAAAAGTCTAATTTATTTTTTAAGATGGCCAAGTTTTTTTTTAATTCCGTTTTTTATGCAATAAATCAATAGTTGTATGATGAAAAGACAATTTCCAATCAATATATAAATGATAAAGCCTTGTAAAGAAAGAATAGAATCCAAGGAAATGACTTTTTTTAGTGGAGAATTTTATAGAGTTTCATGAAATTCTACTTGTAGATTTAATTACATGGCGTAACTTTAAACCATTCTGAAAATATATAATTCAGATTTTGGGAAAGAATAAAAATCTGTGAAATCATGATGATTTTACTGAACTTCCTTCCTGTTTAGTCATGACATAACAGAAAAACAAGACTTATAAATTTAAATTCATTAAATATTTCCATTATGCAAAAGAACAGGAATAAAATGAAATACAATTATTGAATTTCAAATAAGACAGGTAATTACATACTAGAAGCATGTTGAGTAAATTCATTCACAAATTTTAAGGCCCTCTTGAAGAAAAAAAATAATTTCAATGTATAAACAAAATTAAATACAAGGGAAATTTGACACGATAATTGTGGCGTATTTGAAGTGTAATATTGTCAATACATATTTCCAGTAGCGTTCTCCTGCTGTAGTATTGTACTAAATACTTTAATACCAGCGTATGTGAAATTGTTGCATAGAAATGGGTGTTTTATTAATATAAAAGGTGGGTTAATGTCATGTTAAAATTTGTATGGAGTATTTATTTATTGAAATGTGTTTTTACAATTTCAATATAATGTTCGATGATCTGCCAAAATCTTCAAATTAATTGTTAAAATTTCACCACGTGAATCGTGTTAGGTGGTTAACAGATTGCGTAATTATCTGTACAAACAACATACTGCCATGTCTCATTATTATTAAGATGAAAGATAAGATTCAAGTTTACATGACGACAAATTTTGATGAAATAATTATAAGCTAAGTACAATATGACACCTTCAAGGCATATATTGACAAGAATTTGATCTACAAATTAACTTTTGATAGATAAACTTGTAATTAGTCTAATCATGCAAAAGTAATTAAAACTCCCCAAAAAATCCGGAGTTGTCATGATAAAGCAGATTTTCTTGAATATGAAAAAAGTTAAAAAATAAAATAATTTGTTCGACAGAACTTGCAAATTTTAACCTGATGTTCATCTTGAAGTTGGTGTTTCAGTTTTTCTGTTATAGGGTCTGTAAGTCTCGTCCAATTTTAGGACTTCCGGGCATATAATTTGTACCCAGAAGTTGTATTTTTAACACAAAAATATGATGTTTCAAGCAAACAATAAGGACGTCATAATCCCACAGCGTCATATTTTGGCGGGAAATGTTATCAAATTTGAATTTCTCTGTGTCACATGACAAGACTTACAGACCATATATTCAAAAGTCACCATGTTGCTTAAAACATTGACAGTGTCAAGTGAAATAAAACCATTTTGTGACTTCAGTAACATGTTGTCTTTGAATAGCATTACCTCAGTAAATAATATTGCCTACATATAGGGTTGCAAACTTACCCAAATTGTAGCCTGCACTGAATTCAAAATTTAAATACATTTGCTATATGTCTGTTAATTTCTGAAATTATTTGCCATGTTCAGAAGGACAGGCTGTTATTTCCAACTTTGCTCAATATTTCATTAAAAGTATTCTATTACATTACCTTTAACACAACAAAAATGAGCAGCATTGGTACATCTATAAACAGCATGGCTTGAAAATTTGTTGTTTTAATAATAAAGTTATTTTCTGTTGAAATACTTTCAATTTATAGACAATGACAAATAAAAATGGATCCTTAGGCCTATCACTGATTTGATAACCTTGTATTAAGTGTTTATAAGCCTTTCTTTAAAACTTTGCATCAAAATGGATGTGCCCGTGAGTTATCACTTTGTCTATTTATCTGTCCATTGATCTGACTGTCTGTCCATCGTCATTTTTTTCCATCAAAAGACTTCTTGGCTTGTTTTAGTGAGAAATTGGTTTTAAACTTGGAAATGTTGATATTTATCATGTTGGTGATTTTCAGGTTGGTTGGATGACCTTTTCCTGTTTTCCGATAAATTGGTTTTAACTATATACCATGTTTTTGTCATAGACATTTTGATTTGTATCATTGCGAATGATTGGATGCTTATTTTTAGCCGAGTTGCAACGAAATTGAACTCGGCTATTGGTTTGGTGTTGCGGGCGGGCGGGCGGGCGGGCGGGCGGGCATGTGTGCCAGCGTCAAACATTGGTTTCCGAATGATAACTCAAAAAGTTTAAATTCAATTGAAATGAAACTTGGATATATTGTTGGGTATCAGGAGGGGAGGAACCCTATCGATTTTGGAGAAAGTAGGTCATAGGTCAAGGTCACAGTGACCGAAAATAGACTGAAAATTTCAGAAAAATTTGGTTTCCGGATGATTACTCATAAAGTTTACATCCAAATGAAATGAAACTTGGATATCATGTTGGATACTAGGAGGGGAGGAACCCAATCGATTTTGGAGAAAGTAGGTCAAAAGTCAAGGTCACAGTGACTGAAAATAAACTGAAAATTTCAGAAAAATTTGGTTTCCGGATGATAACTCAAAAAGTTTACATCCAAAGGAAATGAAACTTGGATATGTTTTTGGATACTAGGAGGGGAGGAACCCTATTGATTTTGGAGAAAGTATGTCAAATGTCAAGGTCAGTGAAGGTTACTATGACCGATAATAGATTGCAACTCGGCTTGTGCACCCTGGTGCCATTTAGATTTTTGTATTTGATTTTGATGCCATTTGAATTTGAATTCCTAAAAAGAATACATGTCGTAACCGTTTCAATAGTTTTGAAATGGCTTTTCTCTAATTTCTAGCAAGTAACCAATGCCTGCTTGAGAGAGAACAACTCACGTGAAATTTCCCGCCAAATCTATTCGGAACCTAATTCTCAGTGTTTTACATCATGTCATAAGAGAAACACTTTCTACAACAAAAACACGTTAATTAAGAAATTTCTCACATCTCGTTTAATAGCCTTGTTTTTCAAATATTTGCAAAATTTATTTAACTCAATGTGAGAAAATTCATAATCAATTTAGTTCTTGTTGTAGAAAATATGTGTAATGTTTCCAAGATATACCAGGTAAATGGTCGAATCTACACTTATTTCAATTTTACTATTGCCACAAGTTTGAGTATCAAAATTGGAGGCTTCTAAAAAAAACCCAACTCTAGGTTTTAGTGTAAGCTTCATTAAGAAACAAAACAATGGAATGCCATTACTTAGTTTTTACAGCCATATTTGATAGACTTTACACTTCATATTTTCTGTAACAAGTTACCCTCATCATACAGTGATCAAAATGTTTGAAAAAGCAATTGAATTTAAATGCCAGAGTGGGAGTTCTATTTACAGTTGAAAATTACTCTGGGATTGTACGTCGTCGTCCATGTTTACTAAGCCGTTCATCTTCGACAAAGTCATAAAATTGTTTCAAAAATAGCCATTAACTTGTATCTGTGAATGTTTGAAATATTGCATGACAATTATAATAAAGTGGAAACTTTGTGACATTCGGTATAATTGTATTTCTTGTAGATGTATACTTATATTTAAGTTTACGGCATTTCACTGCAAAAGAATTGAATTTTTGAACCTGATGTATCATTATCGCTGTTCAAAGTACTTTCTAACATGCTATGTCATCAAGCTTGCCTTGCATACAAATCAGGATCTATTGTAAAACATATACACTGAGATCATCGAGAAATATTGCATGTCACCCACTAACTATAATCCATGGCTCTGTTTCTTTTAGAAAAATAATTACGATTCATGAATTGAACATTTAAGACCAATTGCCTTCATCCGGTTTGGAGAAAGTTTGTGATTTGAATATAAACTGGTTAAAAAAAGAAGAATAAGCATTGGATTGGCTTTATCTTTTATTTCCATGTGGAATGATGAAACGTCTTTATTTTTACTCTGCATGATATTGGCATCTAATACAAAGGATTAAGTTAGAGAGAATAATAGTCTTGCATCAAATTTGAACAACTTTCAACCCCAATCAATCATTTAATTTGTGCCATATTTGTTGGCAGGAATTAAATGTTGCAAGCTAAACCATTACATTTGAAACAAAAGCAATTTAGTTGTTTTTTATCCTGAATTTCCACTTGGTAATGGTTACAATAATGAAGATAAAACTGAAAATGACATTGTTTTATAATGAACATCCGTTTTGGGTCAAGACGGGTTGTTATTCCTAATTTTATTTTTCATGTCAGATAGTTGTATAAATCAAAAGAAAATATCAAATTGAAAAATGAGTTTTTTTTTACGGAAATTGGAGTTTCCAATAGAGTTCTACATTTTTTGATTTTTTAACTCCTATTTCATAGCTTACTCTGTTGGTTGCCACAAAATTAGTAATATTCTTCAATTAAATGTGCAGTCTCACATATTGTATAATGCTAAAAATATAAAGGGGCTGAACTTTCTATATGTCTCTCATGCATCACACCCTTCATAGCAATCAGCTAAACTCTGATGTAATTCTCCACGTAAAACTAATCCTATTGTTAAGCCAATAAACAATGATCACAATGATGTGTTTAGTAAACTGAACAGCAAAAAATGGTGTGTTTTTTAACTGTTCATTATACTTATCGGTGTCATTCTAGGGTGTTGTACTAATATTTTGTAATGTCTGTGAATGATAGGCTTCAAATGTTGGTTGAATTTAGTATTAGACTAGCAGTAGAAATAAAAGTGTTTATATATCTCTACAAAGTCATTATAGCAGGATTCTTCCTCTGATGGTATGTCCAGTTATTTGTGATACGAATTGAATGAAAATTTCCTTGTATGCAGTAAGGTCAATGAAGGGCTGTAATAAAATTAGTTTGATAGTGAACAGTTTAGAGAATTTGGAGGTTTTTTTCATAGTTTTTTCTGCGTATTCATCAATTAAAAAAGGGAATTTTGTCTTAAGTTATCTCCCTTGTTAAACTTTTTTTCAGATTATCTCCCTTGGTTAACTTTTTACAGATCAGTTATGCTATTATTTTCAGGACAAATCTCGCTTTGAATATTGATTCAGTAACAAAGTGGAAATTGTAATAAAAAAAGACTATCTGACCATATAAAATGATTCTTATTACATTCCTTTATCTTACCTGATAATATGATGTCTATTCTTATTCTTAATTAAACTTGAGCATTAATGTTGTTTTTGCCTGTCATAAAACATTTTGATGACAGAATAGATTTTTATCTACCAGCATCCTGCTAAGTTTTCTTTGAAGTTTTTACCTGAATATTGGAACTTTCATTGATTAACATTAGAATTTCATCAGGTTTTTATACCGTAAGATTTATGTAGGTTATAAAATATACATCAAAATCTACCTGTTCTCACCTGAAGGGTATGAAATAATTAAATTGACCGAAGGAAGTGAAAATGTATTGTTAATGAGAAAATTTGATGATGCAGACCTTTTGCAACATTCCTCCAGCTATTTTATGTGATTTTTTTCACTAGTTCTTGGAATATTGATGGATTTTGTGATAAATAATTTCCGCTTTTTCCAATTGCGTTTCAAAGCTCAATATACTATAACACATTTAGGATGTATGTCGTAGTATATTGTGGTTATTTTTAAACAATTTGTCACATGCAGGAAATGCTGTCACCAAGATTTCTATCGTAGAGAACTTTGACCGTTAAAAAAGTACATATTCAGGAAAATTGAAAAATAACTTCCTTTATAGGAAATATCATCTTGAAATAACAGTTTTGAATGACACTTTTGCATGTTTTGGTAAAGCACAGCTTCTCTTGTTTCAAACAGCCCTGTATTGAAGCCTTGTTATAAATTAAAGTATGGTGTACTTAAATAAATAACCAAGAATATCGTAGAACCTTCTACAAAACATGTACTTATGCAGGAAATTCAAATCTTGATGTGCATTGGTTAAGTTTTAAACAAAGTTTAGTCTGTAATTATATTTAATATTGTATAACTAAAGTGCATTGTGACGTTTTAATATTTTAAAGTGCAATATGAAATAAAACAAGTTCCAAAGCCCTGCTTTAATATTGTAAATATAATTCAAGGTGTTATTAACATGCCTTACATAATCAGTGAGAATACTTGCACATTTGTAATGTTCTGAATCATGAAGCCATATTGTCTCCACTTGACACAGTCTTTAGTGAAGTTGAATTGTGTTTGCCAGTAAACATATCCCATGATGCTTTAAGTATCGCACATTTCATTTCTGTTTTTGCCATTTTGGTGATGTCTGTGTTCATACTCTGTGTCAATGTATTTTCATAATTGGTTATTGGTGCTAAGCACTCTAGATGTTTCCTCCGGCTTTTGTGCCTATACCGTAATTCCAGATAAACATCATTTCTTTTAACTATATGCATCTATTGGAGACTTAAAAAATTAAGTACTCATTGATCGTTTAAATTCCTCAATGATTACAAATGTAAAAGAAGGCTATATGCCATAATATTTGTTCTAAAGGAAAAATTATTACATAAAATTTGTTCCTAACAGAATAAACTTCATGTAATAATTGTTCCCAAAAGGTGAAATATTATGCCAATGTTTATAATATTTGTTCCATTGGAACTTTTGTCAGGTCAGGTGGAACAAATATATGTTTACAAAATAAACCATTAGACTCTCAAAGACACACAGTATATTCTGAACAAGATTAGAATGATATTGTAGATTTTTAAACAAAGTGTTGGAGCTCCATAGAGGTTCAGTTTTGGTCAAGGATTGTCAACTGTTAAATGTATCTTCCTGAAGACAGCTGTAAAATTTGTATCAGTATGTGACACTTTAATAAAATATTCTGATTCTGATTTTAAAAATGAAAGGCAGGAGATTTTTTTTCCAGTTTTCAATAAAGCCATGGTTATAACTGTATAAAAAATTCTTGATTTCTATGTTGCTTTAAAATGAAAAAGGACAGGAAAAAAGCAGAATATAAAACAGTAATTAACAAAGCTCTAGGGATTTCATCCTTATTTGCCTTACAAATCAATCTTTTAGCAAGTTTTATATTTTAATGATTATCCCGACTCTGCTCTGGATATTAATAATTGCTCCACAATTATTTGCTTTTTATGTGCAGGAATTCCTATTTTGTATTCATATAATTATAGTATTGTTTAAAATGATTAGTTTAACCTTCATTTTATGGTACGTGTTGTCACACGCTTTAAAAAATGCCAGATGGTCAGAATACTACGATCAGAAATGCGAAATGGATGTGTCCAATTTGATTACAATGGTGAAATACACTGCCTTCTCATTAGCATAATACCGCTCTTGTTTAGCGTTTGATTAAATAAATCTAATTGCAGGATAGGCTTGTATTTTTTTTATGACTTTAAAGCTACACTCTATTTGAACATTTGACTTTAATGTACCATTTGTTTTCAAATAAGTTTTATTTAAGGTCAGAAATAGAATTTAACTTGTGATGTAGAACTGACATACAAAAATGTCATGCAAGCATTAATTGAATGTAGAACTAATATAAAAAAGACCTTAGGAAATAAAATGAAAAAAAAAAGAAAAGCCCCAGTTCATGAGGGCAAGAAAAAGTCCAATTACTCTAATCAAGCCACAAATAATGTATAAGAGTAAACTTACATCAAATATCAACAATTGTCAAGTGTAAAAACAGTTTTCTATAGAGAAATATTGCAATCAGCTATGATATATCTAAATTAGGCTACTGGTATTCAAAAAAACCTGTCATTAAAAGATAGAGTGAAAAAAGAAATAGAAGGGCCCAAGTTTATTAAGGCAATACAAAGTCCAAGCACTGGAATCAATACACAAATGAGTAAACTTATATAAACTAAAAAACATATTTATCAACAATGGTTAAATATAAAGTCTGTTTTCCATTGAGAAATATTGCTATGATACATCCAAATTTATAGGCTTATTTACCACTCCGGAATACCTTATGACACTCTCTGTTTTTTTTTATACGACATCAATAATTTTTGCAGTCATATAATGGTATGGTGCTGTCGACGTTGTTGTCGTCGTCTGTAGACACTTTTGTTTTTGGTCAATAACTTTAGTTCCAGTTGACTAATCCTTATGAAATTTTAACACAATGTTCCTTGGCACAAAGGTTTAAGTCATTATGGCCCCACCCGTTTTTAAAAAAGAGTCCAAAAGGGGTTAAATTTGATGTTTTCGCATATTTGACAATAGAATCTTTATTATTTATCAGATTTTGATGGGCTTTTCTTTCAGTGTCCTCCTGAGGAAATTTCCAATCAGTAGTATGCCAACGGATTTCATGTGGCATGTACCGTTCACAAAATAAATGGGGCCCAAAAGGGGCGAATTTCAAAAATTTTATTTATTTTTTTTAATTTTTAGTCCGATTTTGATGCAGTTTTTTGCAATGGATTCCATATGAAATTTAACGTAGAGCTGCAACATCAGATTTTTGATAACTTGTTTTTTTACCAAGCTATGAGGGCACAAGGGGGCAAAAATTGTGAATATATACAGATTAGCTAAAATGTTTGTTTTTCATCTGATTTCAATGGGATTTTTTTCTATAGATTCCTTTCGATGTATGATTTCAGCAGTATGTCGACTTATTTGGTGTAGCTCTTACCGTTTCTGAGCTATTAGGGGTCAAAGGGGCCAAAATTGCAACTTTTAGAAATATGTAAAATCTTTATTTTACTTCAGATTTTGATGGAATTTTTTTCTTTGGATTCCTTTTAATGTAAGCTTTCCGCAGTATGTCAACTGTTTTGACATAGCTCATACCGTTTCTGAGCTATAAGGGGTCAAATGGGCCAAATTACAATATTTCAAAATATGTGAAATCTTTATTTTTCATGGATTTCAACCTGAGTTTTTTCTTTGGATTCTCTTGATGGTATTCAACAGAACTTCTTAGCTCTAACAATATCCTAGTAATAAGGGATTAAGAGGGCTAATTTTTATTTTCATTAGTTTGTGTCCAGTTACGGTAATTTATGTGTCAAGGTCCTTATTGTGTCCAGCAAATTACTGTGTCCACATTCATTTTAGTTTACACTTGTTCAAATTTCAGTGGTTGACATGCTGCGGTCATATCATGCTGCGCTCGGGGTAGCCCTTTATTTTAAAGTGCTATAGTTTTGAACATCAGATTTGTAACTTTTTTAAAATTTTTGTTCATGTTTGTTTTTTTTTTGTTCTTTCATTTTCTAGTTTTTGGCATGTTTCTGGACTTTGAAGGTGATGTGTCTTTTATGGTGCCAGTATTCCTCTTTCGTTGTTTTAGACCAATTGTTGCTTTAACTTCATATTTAGACCTTAGAATCCCTTTTTACAGACTGAAGATCATTTGCAGTTAGCTGTGTATTGGTCCAACATTTGTATTATGATTTTATTTTGTGTGCTACAGGAATGATGTCTCACTGATCTCTGTATCTTTATCTAAGAGTACAATTGATTTTGGAGATACTAAGTTCAGTTTCTTGCTTCACTTGTTAACTATCCAATGTATTGTACGACATGTTGAGTAAGGATTGCGATGATATGAACTGTGAAATGTTATAGTAATGTGAATCCATTAGGTTTTAGTACTGTCACTCTACTTCCTGTCACATGATTTATTTAGTGAGCTGAGCTAATTGATGTTCAGTTGCAAACTGTTTCAATCCATTAGCCAGCCGACATTTCTGATACTGAAAGAAGATTTGCGAGATATGTTTTTTCCTCAATTAAGCGAGCCAAAATTACTTACAACATCTCAGTTTTAGTGGTCAATATAGACAGTAATGTTCAATTTGCCTTTTTATGGCCGTATTCACTTGATCATAAAAAATCTTTATATAGCTGTAGACATGTTAATAAGATTGAATTTGCTGAACCTTTTCATTCGTGTTGAGAAAAGGGATACTCAATTTTATAGTAGATATGGGTGGGTACAGTTACAAAAATAAAGTCAGTTTTATGAGTTGCTTTCTTACATCGCCTTGTATAATTAGATGGATTCGTGTTGTATAAATTGATTCGTGCTGTGTAGTTGTTAGATTTTTTTTATTATTTTAGTTGATGATATATATAAAAAAGAGTCATCATGAGATTGGTTGGGTAGTCCAAAGATTTTGTGGTATGCATATGATTGCCAATTTTATGGTAGATTCAAGCTGCATTATAGAAAAAAAAGTTTCACATGGATATCACTACTAGTGTCAGTTACATTTATAGGGGCCGTCTTGAACTTTCTGTGAGGTATGAGTAAAGCTCATTGTTGAAGGCCTCTTGTTGACTTCAAGAATAAACAATAAAAGCATTGTTCCATTGCATAGTATCACCATGTGTTTGTAGAGACTTTGCATTTACTCCATATCCCTTCAATGTTTATGTTAATAATTATACCTCCATGTCAGATATCCTGCATTAATTCTGCTTTTGCCTAATCTAGGGTCAAATTCTCAAAAGGCTAAAAACTTCAATTTTACATGGACCATAGGGTCCTGGTATAAATCAGTTAAACCCCATCAACGACCTCTGGGATTTAATTGCTATATGAAGAACATGTTGTCTGCCATTAGATTTTGTTATTTAGAGAGTATATTAAGTATAATGTGTTAAGTATAAAAGCAGTTATTTTTGTAGTTTATATTGTCATTTCACAAAATATAGCCATTAAATGGTGAATGATTCTGGAGTATTTACCAGAAATTGAATCATCAACACATCAAGTTTCTCCATATTGACCCTCATTTATGTGGTTCCATCCTATTGTTGGTTAGACATGAATCGTTTCTGATTGTCAGTTGTTTTCAAAAATGAATTAGAAATTCTGCCTCATTGCTTCCTAGACTCCTTGTTGATAGAAGATTTGTAAAGAAATGTAAAATTGAGTCTAGTGTCTAGTTTGCTTGGAAACTCAGCAATCAGATTCTTAAATCAACTGAAATTACAGCAATTCAGAAAAAACTAAAATTGTTGAATTTGGTCATTTCTGAGAATATACATAGTTAACAGAGTATTACATAAAGTGCAAAATGGACAGGCCCCACAAATTTGTAGGAAATCAGATATTCATGAAACATAACTAACCTTTCAAATATAATTATTGTCTGGGAATCCGGTTTCTTTTAATTTACTTGCAAATTTGGCACAAATCTGAGTTTTTTTCTCCCTGAAACTTCGATAGTTTCAAGGTATGGAATTTTGTCTGTGTTGACGTACAGTATACAAATCAATATTAACAGACTCCTGTGAGGAGGAACGTTTCCCAAAATCCCTACAATTTTACTTGTCCTTCCAATTTCACAAATACTCAAAAAAGACTATTAAACTCTATTTTTCTGGGTTCATGGAGACTTTTATAAAAGAAGCCTAATGCTCTTTCCTGTTTTCATGTGCATTCTTTTATGATGTTCTTGTTTCCAGCTTACTTAAAAAAGCAAATCCCACTCCTCACTTAAACCCCATTGATTGACCCACTTCAAAGGGACCAAAACCATTGTCATACATTTAGAAAGAATAGAACATGTTCGGCAGGATATTTACCAGTTTTACCAGCACCATCACCATACCATTACCCAAAATGCAATAGTAGAACATGTTTGGCAGGATATTAACCAGTCTGACCAACACCTTTGTCATACATTTATCCAGAAAGTCATGATAGAACGTGGACGGCAGGATATTAACCAGTGTGACCAACACCTTCATCATACATTTACCCAAAATGTAATAGTAGAATGTACACAGCAGGATATTAACCAGTCCAACTAACACCTTTGTCGTACATTTACCCAGAATGCAATAGTAGAACGTGGACGGCAGGATATTAACCAGTCTTTAATTTAGTTTTATAGAAATATTGATTACAGTGTTCAGGTGTCATAAACATTGTTTTTTATTGTTATTAAGGAATTTGTACAATTGTGGACATTTAATGTCAGATATTTTCTAAAATTAATCGAATTTAGATGAAATTCAAACACTTATAGCTATAAATGTCATGTCATTTGGACAGAATGAAAGAAGTCTGATGTGTTCAATGGAAATTTTATTTCAATGTTATTGAAAAACTGCAATTACTGATAGAAGTTTATTTCTGTGACGGTGCAGTAATTGAAAACAGAGCTGCTGGAATTCCAATATAAATCGCTAGGTATTTTGCATTTTGTGTGAAACATAGCAGGAAAATTGAGACTGTAATTGACCAAGGACAAAGACATGATAAATGACTTCCTTTATAGGAATAATTACAATCCAGATGACCTATACTTCTTATAAAATTAATATCACATAGAGTATTCGTAGAACTTCCTCAGAATTCATAGAAGATTTAGTACTACAGGGGTGTTTTTAGGTATTTCCTTGATTAATTTTCATTGTTTTTATGTATTTCAAGAAAAAATATATGCTGTATTGTGTTGCATGTTGAATTTTTGCTGTATTCATCATTAAATATTGAAAATTTGTTACAAAATTCTATGCTCTGCCTAAAAGGATTCATTTGAAATTTGGCATGCTGCTTGCTTGTAATGGGTTGTGCATTTTGAGGGTTTTTTTATGCTCTACAATATCAGCTTCCTGTTTGATGAGACTTTGAAAATTTTGTATAATTTGGGGATATGATTGGCAGGACAACTCCTGCAACTTTGTGTTTCTTGGAATTCCATAGAAAACTTTGGACTACAGACAGCAAGAATTGTACAGAAACTTTTTCTTTAGAAAAACAACTAGGTTATGTATTCATTTTATGACTGAAGTAATAAGTGAAGGGATTATAATATGTATAAACAGTTTTTTTTACTATTTAAAGTGGGAACCATAAAAACATAATATTTTGATTATAAAAGGTTTTCTAAGTATCAAATTCATTACTAATAATAAAGCTATATATTTTCTATATACAGAAAATATCTCCATTAAGGAAAGAATTATCTTCATAAAGTTGTCATATTATATTTCGACAGATATTATTAATCTTAGGGTATGGAATATGGTAATAAAGTTATCAGCTATATAATATCCATATACTGAATAATCAGCATAAAGTTATCAGAATTACGTTGTCGATATACTGTGGTAAATGTTCTTAATTTGGAAGGAAGTAAAACCCCGTAACAGAAATGTTATTACAATGTGTTTAACTCGTGGGATATTAACGTTGAATACATCATCATTTTCTGTCATTTGTGGCGTCCCCGTAGGATTTGTTTTACCATAGTTACTGAAAAGGGAATGTTTGATCAAGTTTTATGTAGCGAGTCTATGACACAAATATCATTTGACGATAAATAATATATAATCCAGAGGGAGAGGAAAGGAAAGATTCTATAAATGTAACAGAATATTCTATAACATTTCCATAAAATTTTCTTTGAATGTGTTTTAATTGTCACTTGTGTTGTTTGAGAACCGTGTAATATTTGGGAAATGTCATCTCATTTTCACCTCTTATAATGTAGTATAAAGCTTTTATTCAAATGAAACATTATTTTCTCCAAATTACTATGTTTTGGATACATTAGTGTTGTTTTGAATTATTTAAGTGTAATGTCATGAATGGATTGTACCACAGGGAATTAACTCTTATACAAATAATATAAAGTAAAAATACTTCTGTCGTACTATTATAATAACTGGTCACATTTTACAGTCATATAAAGTCATAGGTGACACATGATAATATACAGTCATACAAAGTCATAGTATACTATAGTGTTATTAAATGAGTATTTTCATATTAATCCTGTATAATGTCCAAGTACAGTCGTATTGGGTTGAGGTCACCTGTATTAGCCCGAGGCGAAGCCGAGGGCCAATACAGGTGATCGAAACCCAATACGACTGTACGAGGTCATTATACAGGATTAATATGAAAATTCCCGTTTTATGACACCTTTATTAACTGATGACTTAATATTTCAGGCATTATCTTTACCAATCTTAATTACAGGATGCAAATTTCGATATTACAAAGTCAAGGCAATATAAAAAAGATTTCTATCGAATTTTCAACTTGTAGTAGAAAAAAAAATATTGCAGTATCATGTTGTTTACAAATCCCCTTGAACTGGTGTGGTGTCAGTCGTACAAGCTGAAACAGGATGCGGCTGACGAGTACTATTTTTCTGCTGACAAGTACTATATAACTGTATAGCACTGTGTTAATATTTGGAACGTTATCAAAGGAAATGTTCTGGGTTGTGCTGTGTTTATTTTTTATTTTCACTCTCAGTAATAAAAATCAATAGACAAAAAGAAAAAAAGTTAACATATGCGAGAAAGACACAGAGTGTAACTAAACCAATATGGCCGATTCATTTATACAGGGCATTTGCCCTGTAATTTTAATACAGGGCATCTGCCCTGTATAAATTTCTATACAGGGCATTTGTCCTGTATAAATTATATGTGCTATAAACTTCCGTTATATTAAATGGGCAAATTACACTGTATTTTAAGTCATCAGTTAATAATGACATGTAAAAAACATTAAATATTCATATTCAAAGTTCTATAAAGTCATATTGCATTCATGTACCGTAAGTCGTATTACACAGTCATTTAAAAGTTGTATTGCACAGTCATACAAAAGCATATGACACAATTATATCGTCATATTACATAGTAATATCAAGTCAAATTGTACAATAATACAGTCCTATCACAGAGGCATACATATAGATTACACCACAAGATCCCGTTCATTACCATATTTTATCCACTAGAGATAGTTAAATTTTAAAATTTTAATTGCGAGGCTTGCCGAGCATTTTAAAATTTTAAAATTTAACTATCGAGAGTGGATAAAATATGGTAATAATCAGGATAAAGTGATGTAATCTTTTTCTCTAATGATCAATGATAAACACCGAGAACTGTATTCCGAATAGATTTGGCGGGAAATAGCACGGGGCTTTATTCAACATACGTTGAATAAAGAAAATTTATCCAACAGGTCAAAACCGGTTTAAACTTGACATATCATTAGAGAAAAAGTCATATGGCACATTTATACAGTCATGTAATATTCATGTAAAAGTCATATTAAAAAGACAAGTAAAAGTCATCTTTAAATAGACACATAAAGTCTTATTGCACAGTCATACAAAGTCATATAACAGTCATACGAAATCATCTGAAAGAGTCATATAAAGTCTTATTACACAATCATACAGTCATATAGCACAATGATAAAAGCATATAACAAAATCATATTCCATATAGCACAATCATATAAAGTCATACTACAAAGTCATACAAAGTCATGAAAGTCAAATTACACAATCATAGAAAGTCATAGTACACAGTCATACATATAGATTATTACATTATATTTTTCATATCACAACCTTTATAAACCTTAGGTCCTTATATCAGCTCCAGAGCCATCAGGCGCAAGGGATGCTGCATTAATATGGGCTTTACTGTGGGCTGAATACTCAATCACAGAAGTGATTTTTCACAGTCAAATGAAGTCATATTGTGCTATGTTTGTTGGATTGTAATGTAGTGTTAGATTTAGTGGAGTGTTATTCAGTGATAATTTGGCATAGTGTAATACAATACTAGGTTTGTTGGAATGCGATTTAGTGTTAGATTTAGTGGGGAATTGTGCAGTGATAATTTGGCATAGTGTAATACAATACAAGGTTTGTTAGAATGCGATTTAGTATTAGATTTGGTGGAATGAAATTTAGTGTTAGATTTGGTGAGATTTGATAAAGTGTCAGGTTTAGTGGAGCATATTTAGTATAAGGTTTAGTGGAATGTTATGAAGTGATAAAGTTGGGGTTTTTTTTTTTTACAGTTGAAGTTTTTTGGAATGTATTGTAGTGCTGCAGTGTGTTGATTGCAATGAAATATATGATTTGATGGAGTGTGATGCAATCTTTGATGAAGTATAATAGTAAATACTAGAGTGCAGTACACTTGTAGATTTGATGGAATGTTACATGGTGTTAAATTGGGTGTTAGATTTGTTGGAGTATAAGCAATGTTGGAGTGTGGTGCAGTGTTGGAGTATGGTGCAGTGTTAATGTTTGTGGTTAGATTTGTAGAGTAATGGATTTTTTTTTTGTAAGAAAGATATATTCCAAGTTTTAAAGGATTGTTTAGTTGTCTTGGAAATAAAATAAGAAAATGTCTGCAATAAATATTTCTAGTTATGTCTGGGAAAAATATTTTGCTAGTTATAAGAGAAATCTTTGTGTATCTTAGATAAATACCTTGCATCAGAATTGAAGAGCGGGATTATTAAGCTGAATCAACAGTCGAGACAAAATAAATAATTGAAATGTGGCTTCTGCTGTGACACGTACTCTGTCGGCCTTATACAAATACTCAATCATTCCGTGAAACCTTGATCAATAAACAATTGTAGCCAAAACTTAACATGGCTGATTTATATATTGTATTGAACTTGTATATAAGTAGATGGATCGTCCATTAATGAGTTAAATAGCTGTAGTCAGTGATAGGACAATTGATTTGAAAAGTGTTGATCTAGTCGCCCGGAAAATGTTGTACCGTTCCTACTGTGGTAATCATCGTCATTACATGTAAATCGGCTTTAAGATGGATTATTGTTGACTTCAAACATTTTTTTTGTCAGTTACAACTAAATTTGAAAAAGATGAAGTAAAAATTGATTTTTTTTTAGTGTAAATGGTGTTGTTTTTTTAATTGAATATTTTGCAAAATTTTTTGTTGATGACACCCAGCATTGTCAGTCATTCTTACATTTTTCAATTTTTACGTAAAATTTATACAGTTTAAACAGAGATATGATGGTATGTCATTTTAGTAGTAAGTTTTGCCTATTGTCACATCTTTTATATCCCACATCTGCATGAATCCAGGAAGAGATATCATCTGTGTGCATTGAATTCCTTATTTCTCTTTATTTACAATAATCAGGATAAATTGCTTTAAAACTGTTCTTGACAGAATTTTTTAGCAAGAATTTTATTCAGGAAGTATTTTCTATGGTCGCTGACACAGCTGCAAAGAACAGCTAAATAGAAAGTCTCAAAAAGGAGACTTTAGAAAAGATCTTATTATCTCTAGACTTAATCATTAGGTTTAATTGAAGGTCTTTTATGGCTTTCAGAGGAACTAGAAGAGCCTGGTAATGTCCAGGAAAGGTCAATTCTGATTTATTTTTTTAATTGACTACATTGAGTCCAAGTGTTTTACTGTGTGATGCTGAACCATACTATTATCATAATTATTGGTCTTCAATATTGACTTTCTGTATTTCATTTCGTTCTAATTTTAACTTATCCATTGAACACACTTATTCGTTTGACATGCTCAATTTTTTTCTAACCACAAGAACTACGATGTTATGCGGAAAAAACAATAATCAAGACAAACAAATTATGTCCAGAACGTATAAACCATTATAAGCATACGTTGACTCTTAATTTATCGTAGCCTTTGACAGCATGGTATTAAAATAGTGAGTTACGATAAAATTCCAGGATTCACAGAGTTGAAACGTAGTGATTAAGTTGCAGCGTTAGTATTGATCTTTGATATTTCTACTCGCCTTGATGTGTCGATTATAAAGTGATAGATAATCACTTATTTATTTCAATCCTTTTAATGCAGTACAATTTGAATAAGATTGTATTTTCAACCAAATCATGCCAATAAAATAGGAAAATGTATTGGATCATAGTCTGACTTATTTCCTAAGTTTTGTCACTTAATTACTAGTATTGGGATAAAGTGGTCTGTACATGGTTGATTGACTATATATATATATATATATATATATTTGGAAATTCTCTCATTATGTCTTCCTCAAATTTGAAAGGAATCGGAGCCATAAAATATTTAATCATCAAATTGGAAATCATAGCCATAAAAATCTTTTAAATAACAGGGATTTTGTCTGTTTAACAGTATTTTTTTTAATTTAGGTGTCTGATTTTTGTTTAGCAGCTGCTTAATATAGCCCTTAGTTGAGAATTAGTTGTAATGAGTAGAGAACATTAAATTTTGTACATTAATATATTCATGAAGGGGCCATTTTGAGCTTGTCCTGTAACACTAAGGGGTGCCTCTGAAACAGTAAAATTAAACGATTAACATTTTAATATTGATATAAATCCGAGAGAAAATAGTTCCATGTAAAATGTTTTGATGCTGTGACTGGTTATACTAGTGGTTATAACAGAACTAGTTATCTTTTTAAAGGATTATACATATAGCTTAAAAAGAAGAGTAAAATTCAATACATTTAAATTAACTACTCAAGATGGTCAAAGATGAAATTAAAAAGTTTTATTGTAAAGGGATGTTGCAATCAATTATAACCACCATTCCCAGCCCCTGCCAGGGCCCTCTTCCTCCCCTCATCTCTTTTGTAGAGCAATTATCACACTGAAAAGGTTGTATAAACAAAACAAAATAAAATATTTCAACTGCATTTAAACTGCAATAGCTCAAACGCCATGAATTGTCTCAAACACCATGAATTGTCTCAAACACTTTTTGATTTTCCTTTAATTGTTCAAGTTTGAACATAGTTAGACCTCAATAGCTGGAAAAATCCTTTAGAGCAAACTTTGGGTGTTACAACCTGTGAAGTTCAACAGTAGTTGTATTGATAAATTTAATCATTCTTTTCTTTTATACAAGAAATCATATTTCAATCCAAACTAGGTTTAAAGCAGATTACAAATTAAGCACATTATTCCTTGGAGCTACATTGAAATGTTTTTTTTTTTGTCATCCATTTTGTTTTATTGTCGTGGAGGGATAAAAATACTTGACAGTAAGGCTTAGCAACGATTATTAAAAAAAGGAATACGTACACAGAGACATTCAAGTATTTATATTCTCCAATGAAAGGTATCCCCAGTGACAAATTATAATGTTTTCCTGGATTTAATTTGAAGTCTGTGTTCTTACAATAAATCCTCAAATATTACCAAGTTGTTTTTCAATTTCAGTAAATATAATGGCAGTGAAAAATTATCATTAACCTAAAACAAACACATTGGAAATTCTGTCACTGTGAAAACCCTCAAGAGACCCAGAATAAAGGGGGAATCTTGATTCAAGTTATTAAAATTCTTGCACATGAAAATTTTTATAAATTTTAATCATGATGAAAATTTTCTAATGGTGTCTGAGTGATCTAAGTAATAATTGCCTATGCTGCTTCAAGTGATTTGAGTTTACTGCACACTTTAACCTCTCTGTTCCTTGGCAATCAGTCGGAGTAGCCACTAAACAGATATATATGTAATTGTAACCAGTTCCCCTTTCCCTATTGAATACTGCACCCTTTATTTTATTATCCCTAAGATATTCAGGAATCAATACACATATTGAAATAGTGTGTAGACTACACCATCACTGGACCCTTAATCTATTTTAATGCTATTTAGTTCTCAGACAACACAAATTATACATGGATAATGGTGTCGGACATGACAGTTAAGGAACTCTACATCAATTCTGACAAATTAAAAAGATGATATATAGAAATAATAACTTCTAATATAGCTGTCATCTTTTATATGAACAGGAAAATTAACATCCATTTTCAATCAGCTATAATGTTATACTGTAGTGTTCCTAAGGAGAATTATGGCCTTTTCTAGACAGTATCACATACCATAGTCATTCTAATTAAACTGAGGGTTTCATATAAGGCATGTTCATTTATCTACTAGGGGCATAATAAAATAATTCCTAGCTTCTCATCCATTTTTTTCTAAAATGTGGGGCGAGCGGGCTAATTTTATTTTATATATTTAATCAAATTTTGCTAAAAATGCTGTCATTAAAAAAAAAAAAAATTACCCAAATTTGCCAAAAAATCAAAATTAAATTTTGAGGCAGGTGAAAAAATTGTGGCACTCGGGGATGAGAACCTAGGATATTTTTTATTTGATTATGGCCCAATGTTAGTTTTCTCATTGCCTAGGGGGACGAAATAATTTATGCCAAAGGTTTGAACTAGATTACTCTTTCCAACCCACATCTGGACCATATGGTTCCTAGAAATTTAATATGGCCTTAAAAAATGATAACATCTATAAAAAGGCAAAATAAAAAAAAAATAAAAAATAAAGAAAAAAATTGGTCAATGAACATTTTATGCTTTGTATTTAATATCATTTGACTTTCCACTAAAACAATTTTTATTTGTGTGCGATAATGTACTACTCAGTGTTTTGCTTAGTTAGTAGTTAGTTATATCTATTCACTCAAATTACTTTTCATTTAAGAAATAATTCATGGCAGGTATATGGTTATTGGAAATTTAACCATGGGCTGGGCCTTTATATTCGAATTTAACCCAGAGCGTTAGCGAGGGGTTAAATTTACGAATATAAAGGCCCAGAATATGGTTAAATGACAATAACCATATACCTGCCATGAATTATTTCGATTCTAATATGACAGAAAATGCAATTTTCCCTTCTGAAGCGACCTAAGAGAAGGCAGATTTCCCACCGCCATTGCCGATTGTGTCTATGATGTCACAATACACAATCTGACGTTTTCAAACAGAAGAAAGTTCAAAATTCAAATCGAAAGCAAAACAATACACATTTGCGTGTCTAAATGGTATGTTTTAGTTAAAGATTGTTCTTAATCTTTATTTTCTCCATAAACTAAGACGAACAAAATTAAAAACATTGTTGTTTTTCATCCCTTTTACTCTTATTTCAATACCATTTGCGTATGTGTGAAATATATGGTTATCGAGTATTATGCTGGTTGAGGATTTACAGGAGCCATGTTAGAATCATATTTTTCATTCAAAAGAAAAAAAGGGTAGAACTAGAATAACCAGTTTTTTCTATGTTTATATAATTTTGTATGAGGTCAAAAATGAACACATTATTGTGATTTGAAAATAAGATTATTATCACATTTTTATTGTGTTTTTTTTTATTAATGTGTTTTTTTTTCTTGGTCATTTATAGTCATTTGATGACTTCCCAAGTTATTATGTACACTTTGTATCACTATGTTTTTGTGTAGATTCTGTATCACCATGTAATTATCTCTATATCACTATGTCTTGTGTCATCTTCTTATTACCCTAGCTAGTTTGTTTGTGTAATCTCTGTATTACCATAATTAGTGTAATTTCTTAATCACTATGTTATGGTGTAATCTCTGTATCATCATGTCTCTGTGTAATGGTTGTAACTCATTGCTTTTGTGTAATCTATGTTTTGATGTTACCTGTGTATCACAGTGTTTTGGTGTAATCTGTGTATCACTATGTTTTGGTGTAAACTCTGTATCACCATGCTTTGGAGTAATCTGTGTATCAGCATGTTTTGGTGTAATCTGTGTATCAGCATGTTTTGGTGTAATCTATGTATCAGCATGTTATGGTGTAATCTGTGTATCACCCTGATTTGGTGTAATCTGTGTATGATCTCTCTTGGGTGTAATCTGTTTATCATCATGTTTTGGTGTAATCTGTGTATCACAGTTTTTGGATTAATCTATGTATCACCATGTTTTGGTGTAATCTGTGTTTTAGTATGTTTTGATGTAATCTATGTATCACCATGTTTTTGTGTAATCTGTGTATCATCACTCTTTGGTGTAATCTGTTTATCATCATGTTTTGGTGTAATCTGTGTATCACAGTGTTTTGTTGTAATCTCTGAATCACCATGTTTAAGTGTATCTGTGTATCACAGTGTTTTGGTGTAATCTCTGTATAATCATGTTGTTAGTGTAATCTTAGTATTACCATGTTTTTGTGTTATCTCTGTATCACCATGTTTTGGTGTAATCTCTGTATTACAGTATTTTGGTGTAATCTCTGTATCACAGTGTTTGTTGTAATCTCTGTATCGCCATGTTTTTGATGTTATCTCCATGTATCACCATGTTTTGGTGTAATCTTTGTAACAGCATGTTTTGATGTTACCTGTGTATCACAGTGTTTTGATGTAATCTGTGTATCACCATGTTTTGGTGTAAACTCTGTATCACCATGCTTTGGAGTAATCTGTGTATCAGCATGTTTTGGTGTAATCTGTGTATCAGCATGTTTTGGTGTAATCTATGTATCAGCATGTTTTGGTGTAATCTGTGTATCACCCTGATTTGGTGTAATCTGTGTATGATCTCTCTTTGGTGTAATCTGTTTATCATCATGATTGGTGTAATCTGTGTATCACAGTTTTTGGTGTAATCTCTGTATCACCATGTTTTGGTGTAATCTGTGTATCAGCATGTTTTGATGTAATCTTTGTATCACAGCGTTTTGGTGTAATCAGTATATCATCATTCTTTGGTGTAATCTGTTTTTATGCCCCCAGATTGAGGATTGTGGGGGGGCATATTGTTTTTGTCCTGTCTGTCTGTCTGTCTGTCTGTCTGTTTGTCTGTGCATCCGAAACTTTAACCTTGGCTATAACTTTTGAACTATATAAGGTAGACTTTTGATACTTGGCATGTGTATAGGTCTAGTCAAGAGGAACATAAATATGCAAAAAAAATTAGGTCAGTTCAAAGGTCAAGGTCACAGAGGTTAAAAGGTTTTCACACATTTGACTGTAAAATCGTTATTATTTATTGTATAGAGACGGGGTTTGTTTTTATGTTATTGCTAATATAATTGCCTAACTGGTGTATGTCAACAGATTTGAGGTAGCATTTAGCGTTTTTGAGAAACAAGAGGCCCAAAGGGGGACAAATGGAAAAAAAAATTTTCAATTTTTTGTTGGATCTTGATGCAGTATTTTTCCGTAAGTTTCTTATAGTATGTTTAAACAGATACTTTTAACAATTAAAACCATTTCAATAAACAAGAGGCCCAAAGGGGCTTCATCTGTTTCAGAATAAAGGGGTTAAATTGGGTGTTTTTATGGTAATAAACAACTTTTGAACTATGTAAGATGGACTTCTAATACTTTGCAAGTGTATAGGTCTTGTCAAGAGGAACATAAATATGCAAAAAAATTAGGTCAAAGGTCAAGGTCGTAGGGGTCAAAAAGGGGTAAAATTGGGTATTTTCATATATTTTACTGAAGAATCTCGGAGCATATGTAGTGTTTCACAAACACATCTTGTTCATCATGTTTTGGCATAATCTGTGTATCACCACTCTTTGGTGTAATCTGTGTATCACCATGTTTTTGTGTAATCTGTGGATCACCATGTTTTGATTTAATCTGTGTACCACCATGTGTTGGTGAAATCTGTTTATCATCATTGTTTTAGTTTAACATGTGTATCAGCATGTTTTTGTGTAATCTGTGTATCACCATTTTTGGTGTTTTATGTATATCACCATGTTTTGGTGTACTCTTTTGTTTCACTGTTTTTATATGCTTTGTGTATCACCATATTTTGGTGAAATATGTTGATCATCTTGTTTTGGTCTAATCTGTGTATCACAGTGTTTTGGTGTAATCTGTGTGAAATCTCTGTATCATCAAATATTGTGTAATTTTTAGTTCGCCTCAACGAAGTTGAGGGGGACTATTGGTGTACCCCCGGC
>MJUU01031121.1:69335-93388 GCA_002080025.1 Modiolus philippinarum
ATACATTACTCATACAGAGTCACTACACTTGTATGTAACTAATACAGTAGTACCACATGAAATAAACATATGTGACTCATTTTGTCATTACACATTATATACATTACTTATACAGAGTCACTACACTTGTATGTAACTCATATAGAAGTACCACATGAAATAAACATATGTGACTCATTTTGTCATTACACATTACATATGTTACTCATACAGAGCCACCAGTTACACTGAGTCAATGTCATGTGTGTTGTACAGTCTGCACAATGAAGAATATAACTAGGACATTGCCTGTACGTTATTAGACATGTAACTCATAGGAGTCTCAACAATTAAACAATTACAAATATTACTCAAACTATATCCTCTGACATTATTACACAAATGTTACTCCTAGCGAGTCACCACATGTACATTTGTAGTTACATTGTAGAGATATTGGTAATAAGATGAATGTAAAAGTACTTTTTTGTTAAATATAATCTAATGCCGAATGTCACATGATTTTATACAATCATAATATTATTTATTTTATGAGTGATAAATATCAGTTAAGAAATATTAATGTTTCCAATGGAGATGATCAAATGAGTCCTACGGTACTCCGCGGTGATAAAACCTGACATGGCTATAATTGTCTTCCTTGTAACAAAACCATCGGGGACTCATCTGACCAAAACTCATTTTCTTTGTTATAATGAGATATGCATATCTTGAACATTAATCTCCAACCTTCCTCCTTTTATTTCTCCGATGATAAATGACATTCAATGTGACCTTGAACTCTACCAATTAACCTATTTTATCTCATAGTCTGAAGTCCTGGAAATGAAATTTGAATTTGTAAATGGGTGCAGTTTATTTATTAGGTTGTGGTGTATTGGTTTGATTATATTAATTGTGATATATATTTAATTATAAATTAAGAGCAATTTTACACAGTATACAGAAGCAATGGCTTGCTGAATTGTCATAATAAAAAGCAATATTCCATGCTTGCTTTTATCCCAGTATTTTTTCCCTTCATTAAAGCATTATAGTATTGTTACCTGCTTTCCAATAACCCACTGTCCAGTATTGAAGTATGGTTTTCCTTCAATAAAGCATTGCAGTATGGTTTCAGGATCCAAGTATGTTTTTTCTATTGTCCAGTACTCCAGTATGGTTTCCTGCTTCTTGGTCTACCAGTAAGATTTTCCTACTTTCAAGTTATGCAGTTTGATTTTTCCACTTTCGATGGAAGCTCTCCCAGTGTTTTTTTTCAATACGTTCCAAGAAAATTAGTTTATGTAATGTTTCAGTTTATAGGATTGGTTATATAATATAAACTTTCCCACTAAACTTTTATATACATTTTCCATGGGGACAAATTGCATGCACTATGTATTTAATGTTAAATAATTATTTGTATGTTGGGAAAGGAGATTTTATTGATTTTAACATAAAGTTGAAATTAGATTGGTATAAAATGTATGCCTTCTTTAGACATAGACTTTCAATAAACATTCATAAAGTTGTAGTATCAATAGTAATTGTGTTCTGTTTTGTCTCTGGGGAGCTGTAATGTGTTGTGGAAATTGGAACATTTTACTTAGTGGGCTGTTTAATTGAATTTCTATTTTATTTATGATAGGTGTTTTGGTTCATATAGCTTCATTTTTACTTTCATTTGACTGTAACTGGCTGTACTGACTTCCCTACTACAAGTCTTTACACATAAAATAACACCCTTTAGTTAGTACAAGTCAACACTGTAAGGTGGTCTCCTGATATCGATGTTGTTCATAACATCTTTTTTACTCCGAAATAAATTGGATCTTTAATTTTTCAACTTAAAATAGATGCACTCGATATTTTAAGATATGAATTTATTGCTTTGTATTATTTATAAAGTACAGTATGTGTACCCCATATTGAAATACTTGATATTTCAGTCCAGGCTTTTAACGTGCACTGTTCAACTCTAGGATAAAGATATGTTCTCAAATCTCATAATGAGTTCTTTTTGTCTTTTAAGTGCTTTAATGCAAGAAATGGTAAAATTATACGGGAGGCAGAAAAATGCATTGATTTTGTAAACTTAATAAGATACATGTATAACAGTCGACAGCATGAAGTCAAGGCGATTAATTCAGAATTACAATGTTTTGTTAGTTTACGTTATACATTGTTAAAGGCAACCAGTTATCGATGGTATAATGTCCATTGATTTGCAGATTCCGTCTTTGTCTAAAATTTTACACATGAAATACAAGCAATAATATGTATGTTTGTGTCAGTTAGGTACATTGCTATTCTGGTAATGTTTTTATAAATATATTAGTACTTTAACTAATTTTTTTATTAATTAATCCCATTTAAAATATTGTTAATCGATTAAGTGAGTGGTATGCATTTGTTAATAGCATTGATTTTCACATCTTGAAAAAGGAGGATAGAAAATAGGTTAATGTAATGTTTGGAGGAGCAGTTCTTTTTTATAGCTCTGCTCTGTTAAAAAATAGTTCACTTTATAGTTTGTTTGTAAAAATTTCAGCATTTACAAACAGCATTGTTTTCTGCAACATATTTTACATCTTTTGTGTATTCAGCTATTATTTTTTCTATGTAGTACAATTTATTTTAAAATCAGCTGTAATATGATATTTTTTTTAAAAATATATTCTCAGATTTGCATGTCTTTGACACAACACAAAAATCCTCCAATTCTTGCTTGATCAAGTCATCATGGAAAGTCATATAAATATTGCTCTTTCTGCTGTCAACCAAAATTGTTGAGTGGGTTCAAGTGGTGGCCATTTCTATGCCATCAGTTTTGTCTCCTTCAGCTTGGAGAGTCAACAATATTCCATCAACAAAACCAATTAGTAAGTTAATGAAAGATGAGATCATGTTAGCGATAGTTATAGGATTTCACTGTGGGCTCAGGAAACCCTCAAATTTTTCTGAAGATGTACAAATATGTCCTACAGAAATCTATTTCTTGAAGAGAAATTAAATTACATGAACCGAAGAAATTTAGTAAAAATTGTTCCGCTTTAAATTTTGATACGATCTAACATTAAACATGTTTGCAGTTTATTATTCTGTTCATTTCATGTCCATAGAAAATTATATTATAGTTAAAATTTCTTCCATTCTGCATCTTCACTAAACGAAAGAATTAAATGAAATGGGCGACTGAAAATTAAATAAAATCAACAGTGCTTACAAGGAGAATTCCCATTAGCACAAGAACGTGGTGACTCAGAAAATATTCATTGTCTAAAATTTGTTTTATTTCGTTAGTTAGGTTGTATTTGTTGAATGCATTTACGAGGAAAATAACGAAGTTTCATGACCACGTAATCTTGCAGCATATGTTAATTTACATTTGTCATCGTATTTTGAAAGGAATAAAAATAAAACAAATTGACATGTCCTTTCTAAATTATAGACAAGCACATGATTTGATAGAGATTTTGACAGGAATGAGATGAACAAGGTGACAAAAGGTTGATTCATATAATGTACAGAGTCATACATTATGATATATGACTTTATATTTGTCACTTGGATTCAGTATGCTTGGTTTTCCAAGATGGTTACAGATGGTGGTGGATATTCTTTTGATTTCACTGTATAAAAATAATTGGTTATCTTTTGAATGTTGTCTAAATTTTGTTGGAAAAATTATTTAGTTATTCTGTAATATTACTAAATAAGTAATGTCTTTGATAAATAAATGGAAGGTTATTAATATTGAATAAAACACCTGTGATAAATTGATAATGTTCTTTAAATTTAAATAAACATTTCAAAATAAATTGTCCTAACTTTAAATAAACCACTTGATTGATAAATAATTTGTTGTTCTGTAATGATAGATAAACCAAGTGCTTGATAAATAACTTGCCATTATGTAATGTTAAATAAACCACTTGTTTGATAAATAACTTGTCATTCTATAATGTTAAATAAACCACCTGTTGATAAAGACTTTGCCGTGTCTGTAATGTGAAATAAACCACCTGTTTGATGGCTTAAAGTTATATAAACCACTTGTTTGATGAATAACTTGCCATTCTATAATGTTAAATAAACAACTTGTTTGATAAATAACTTGCCATTCTGTAATGTTAAATAAACAACTTGTTTGATAAATAACTTGCCATTCTGTAAATAAACCACCTGTTTGATAAAGACTTTGCCGTTTCTGTAAACAACCTGTTTGATGGCTTAAAGTTATAGGAACCACTTGTTTGATGAATAACTTGCTATTCTATAATGTTAAATAAACAATTTATTTGATGAATAACTTGCCATTTTTTTTAATGTTAGATAGACCACCTGTTTAATAAATAACTTGTTATTCTATAATGTCAAACAACATGTTGCCATAATGTAATGCTAAAGAAACCACTTGTTTGATAAAAAAAAACTTGCCAGTTTTGAATAAACCACTTGTTGTTATCGGTTTTGTTAATGATACATATTAAGTAGTTGTTCTGTATGGATTCTCTTTCAGGAATGAATGGATTAAAGACAGCTTTTCCCTCTAGATTTGGAAAATTTCTAAAATTGCAGTGTATAAATGTGAAAAAAGTCAAACACCATTTAGAAATCTCACAACTTTTACAGGTTTTCTAACTGAAGAGCCTTGTCAGGGCTCATCTGTTTGTTTAATCCCATCCACATTCACACTTAATCTTGTTGACTTGAAAATCCCAAGAAACTTGAACTGTTTGTACCAAAGCCTAGGTTTACTTACTGTTTTACAGGTCACTTGGTACCTCCATGTATGGTGGAGGACTATTTATTACATTAATACTGTCAGAATAAGAACACATTACTTTCTATTTTCAGGTGATATGAGAATTCGTGTGCCTTTAATAAACCAGGAAGTAAAACAAGGAGACACAGTCAAATTTGAATGTCCTATTGTCACACGGCAAGATGAAAAAGACAAAGTACATATTAGATGGAAATTTAATGATAAAGTTATAAAATTTGCTAGTTCAGATTTTAGTACAAAATTAGAAGATGGAAGTAACATTTTAGATACATACAGAAGTGATAGACTTTCTACAAAATATACGATATTAGACTTAGGTCAAACTCTCATTATACATAGTGCTCAAAAAAAGGAGGAGGGGGATTATACATGTGTAGCATCCATACGGGGAATGAAGGATCGCTCAACAGCACGACTGACTGTTAAAAGTATGTATATATATTTTGTAAATAAGGTTTTCATATATTCTTTTGGTGATTTAAATCAAATAGTCAAAAAGTGGTGAACCAAAGTTTATTGCTCATCAGAGTTTAATAGGATATGTATTTTCAGTTTCATAGTAAGCATAAATAAATATATCTGTAGGGACTAGGAGAGATAGCCATAAGCACTTTTTGATTGCCTAAGCACACTTTGTTGGACTTTAATAATCAACCAATCAGTCAATTTTAGTGTTGTAGATTCCAAAGTTGTTTCTAAGGATTTACAGTAGCAGAAAAATTTGAAACAGTAGATGGGTAGTAAAGACGGAAGTGTTAGTCTCTTTGAGATGGCCTGTTTGGCCTATAAGGATGTAACTGGAACTAACTAGATCATAAATGTGATATATTGAACAATCCTTGCATATCCTTCGCCATAAGTTTGTGATCAGTAATGTTAAAACAATGCTAAAGATACTGGCTTCAAACTTAGTATATAAATTTTTGACTGCCAAAGCGGTTCTGGAGTTATACACCTTGAATTTTTTCCAGATAATGATGTTTTTTCCCCAAGAATAGTCAGTAGGAAAGGAGTAACCAGGTCAGTAACTTGGCTCCAGATTATTAGGAACAAACCTGAGCTTCAAATTATATACAATCCAGTCATTTTGCCACCTTCTGTGATGAGTCTATTGCACTTTTATTTTATTGTGATGTTCTGTGGTATCAGCCATTAAAATTTTATTGGGAGGCTTAAAAAGCTTTTATAAAATCTAGTTTACATCTTTTTTGTGAGGCAATGATTATTTTATTTGTCTGATTGTTATAAAACTTGGCAATTTGCTTTTATTTTACATTATTGTACATAATAGGAGATTTATCTTAAAAAAGGTTTACCATAAACTGAAAATTATTTCAAACAATACAGAAAAATATTCTGTAGATACAAGTTTGATGGACATTTATAGTGAACAATAACTTAAGTATTTGTTCAGGAGTTTTTACTTTACACTGTTTTCATTTTATGCAATAAAAATAGATATCTATTCTTTTAATATATTTTTATGCCCCGCCCACGAATGTGGAAGGGGCATATAGTGTTACCCTTGTCTGTCCTTCCATTCGTCTGTCTGTACATCCGTACCTCCGTTTAAGTTTTGGGTTTAAGTACATTTCTCAGAAACTTTAAGAGGTAGAACAATAATAGTAGTCCAGCAGGTAGATATTTGATAGAACTACAGAGTTCACTGGGTAGTTTGACACTTTGACCTACATTTCGTGCTTGAGTGACTCTGGTTAAGTTTTGCATTAATGTCCATTTCTCAACAACTACACATTATAGGACAATGATGTTTCATCAAATTAATTTTCTTGATGAGTACTGTGGCTTTGACCTACATTTCACACTTCAGTGACTTTGGTGAAGTTTTGTGTTAAAGTCCATTTCTCAATAACTCCACATTATAGGACAATGATGTTTCATCAAATTAAATGCTTGGATGAGTACTACCCAAATCATTGACAATTAGGTAGCTTTGACCTACAGTTTATGCTTAAGTGACTTTGGTTAAGTTTTGTGTTTAAGTCTATTTCTCAACTACTATGTATTGTAGCATCATGATATTTCACTGTTACATTCATCTAAAAGGGATCTGCCCATGTCAACAACAATTGGGTGACCATGACCTACATTTTATGGTTGAATGACTTTGGTTAAATTTTGCATTTCATCACAATTCAGTGACATGGGACTAATTTTTATGAATGATAAATTTATTGGCGGGGCATCCGTGTCTTACGGACACATTCTCTAGTTCTTGTATAGCCTACGTCATGCAATAATAATTTTTAGTTTTCCAACAAAGTAGAGACCATATAATTCACTCCTTGTTGAATGTAAGATATATCTAAGGACAATTATATTCTAAATTCTAATATGGCTTCCTGTATTAGCTTTGTAAATAGAGTCATGTTATAATACCAATATAACACTCTTAGCACATGTGCAAAAGATGCATAGTTTCTTTTGGATATTTTGAATCTATTTTTCATTTCAACTGTCAAAATCTACCATCCACTAACAAATTTTTAATTAAATTTGTTTCCGAAATTCATTATGGATTTTTTTTCTACTTGAAAAGGCAATATTCGGGACAAACTTTAATTTTCTTCTTGTGACGTCACAAATAAAATCGTGATGTCCGGTTCGTAAGCAGCGTTGGTTTGATGGAGATTAAGAGGACTTAAGGTATTTTCTACAGTTAAAATAGCAATTAAATCAAACAAAAGTAAGTTTTAATTGTATTTGTGGAAAGTTTTTTGTCAGCGAGTTTGTTTATCAAAATCAAAATGTTGGAACCATTAGATAGCCGCTGCTCGCTTCGGATATGAAATGGGTGAAATTTCCATATTAGAATCGAAATAAATCATACCCGTCAAATACTATATTGTCATTATAACATGGGCTTTCGTTGTTTTTGCATATTTTACCCCTCGCTAACGCTCGGGATAAAATATTTGCAAAAACAACTCAAGCCCATGTTATAATAACAATATAGTATGGTGGCCATGTTTTATTTCTTAAATATTTAGGTTCATTGGTTGACAGTCATTTATCAAACAGCTTCCGACATATATATCACACTTTATAGTAAGTTTAAGATGGTCCTTAGCATTAGCCATTGAATACAGTTGAGAAGACCAATAGCCACCATATCCCTGTGTAAATACTACTGAAACTTGTGATATTTCTTAAAATAGTCAGTTAAAAAGTCACCTGAACAGTGTGAATTAATGTTGTAAGAATTGATACCATCAATAATGCATTACTGTATTGTATGTATGTGTGCTTCTGATTATCGAAGATGAATTTGATAACCTATTAATTTGAGAAATCCCAATTTCATATCACTTATCATAGATTAAACCTAGAGAGCTAGCTGCAGTAAATATCAAATTTCCCTTTTACTTGCAAGTTGTCAGATTGCATAACATTTAAAAAAAAAACGAAAAAGGCTAAAAATTGTTTTTAGGAAACGTCTTCCTTCATTTTTAAGGACATGCAATAAAATTTAATTCTTTTCCAATTTATTCAAACAAGTGTCAATTTGCTAGCTGTGAAACATTTTAGAAATCACCTCATTACATTTTGATTGCTTGTAATTCAAATTTTGTTGCTTAAAAGCAGCACAGAGATGTCTAACAGAGTAGAACAGGCTTGATTTGTCATAATCCAACCGTGAGTCACTCGAAAATTATAGAAATCAAGAGGAAACAAGAGACCATTAAATGTGTTTTCAACAGACTTAAATGTATTAAGATTTGAACTGCAACACTATATTTTTTATGGGATACTAAAGTGCCATCGACTGAAATTGTAGAATGCTATAATCTGTTGTACTTTTACAATTCCTTTATAGGTTTTTAATTTATATGTATGGATTCCACTCTAATAATCCCCTGATTAATTCCATGTATAATAGCTTTTCATTTTATAAGTGATTTGGATTGGAACATTATAATCACCAAAAGTTTGACATTTTTCTGACATCAAAAACAGTAATGTTTAAAAGTACACTTTATTTTAGTATTTCCAAAGATAGTATTGACACAAATTGCAAATTTGGAAGATGAGTGGTTTTGTGTAGATTTAAAATAGAAAAATTATTTAAAGTAGTTTGGTTGTCTGAGCATCTTTTTTGTGCATCTAAGCAAAAATTTAATAATTCAATGAGAATATTGTCTAAATAATTTTGCATTTCTTCAGTACAATAATTTAAATAAAAATGAACGCTAAGTAATAAGTTTGTTTGAATAATATTACATATTTGCCAAAAATTCAAAAAGTTTTATCAAAGGGAGATAATTCTATACTGAAATACCATGGAATAGGTCAAATTTTGTTAGTTTATGAACAAAAATAAGGTAGTTGGTCCCAATTCTTTTTTTGAATTTGTCTAAAGCATTTCAACAAAACACATTTATTACGATTTATCCAAAATATGGTTTATTTTTATTTTTATTTTTATTTTGGGGTCCCAAATTACTTTTATTATGTTATCTCCCCTTTCTTGAAAAACTCGCAAATTCTTCATGACTTTTTCAGAAGGTCTGTGACATATCTTTTTATGTTTTTAAATCGAAGTCCTATATTGTACAAATAAATATACAAAGTTTGGAAAACATATGTCTGCTTATAGAAAAAATATATCCTTGAAATGTGGTATGGGGCTATTTCCCATATAATTCCATTGTAAATATGTTGCAAAAACAACAAATTTGACCAATCTTTAGAACTCTGTATCTTTATGACATATTTGTGACCCCCAATTTTTTTTTGCATATTTTTATAGCATATTGCTCAAAGTTTCATTGTACAAATATTTAAAAAGTTCTTATGTCAGAAACCAAGACACCCCAACTACCTTAACATCCAAGATTAACCTTCTTATATTTTTTGTTTGGAAACTGATAACTGTATTCTTTACACTGATTCTTTATGCCCTTATGACCATTGAATCAGAGGGCATTTTTTTTATCCTTGTAGGTCCATCCTCTAGTCCATTTGTTTTTCCATCCATCCCTCTAGACTGTCTGTTTGTCAAATCGTAACATACTGATTCATTCATATTTTGTGTTAATTCATGAACTATGATTATTTTTTTCTCCTGAACCTACCGGTGCATATTATTTGGTCGGTGGTAATCCCTCATATGAACACATTTATGGCTGGTTCTGACATGGGTAGATAATGCAAAGTATGCATAGGATGGGACAAAAATGAATATGGAGAAGGGAGTACAAAACTAAAAAAAAATCCCAAGCTTTTGACTGTGGTTTAAGTGGTAATACATACATATGTAGATACTATCATGTGACTTATTTTTTGTTTTTACAGCTACTCCTTCTCCTCCAAAAAATATAGAAATAGTGACACATTGTATGGGTCATAAAGTGGACCTAGTGTGGGAGGATGGTGATGACGGAGGGGATCCTATTATTGGATATTTAGTGCAATATAATACTTCAGACAATCCAAATTACTGGATAAGTAATTACGAAGAAATTAAGAAATCGGCACCAGAGCCAAGAACTATAAACTTGTCGCCATGGGCAAGGTATTCTTTCAGAGTTTTATCACGGAATTCTATAGGATATAGTGAGCCTAGTGAACCTACAAAAAAGAAATGTTCAACACCGCCCGGTCATCCTGACCGAAATCCTGACAAAGTCAGGACTAAAACAGATAAAAAATATAAATTAATTATAACTTGGGAGGTAAGTATATCATAGTAATTATTGTCATAATATGTAGGAATAAATATTATAATAATCATTTTGTCCCATAATGGGCAGTTAATGACTGGTTTGTTTACCGTCACATAAAACATTTGAGCCATTATTTGAACTAAAGTATGTGAAATGTAAGGTCAAAAATTTTTAAAAATCACCTGCTTGCTCTAATTTTTGAAAAAGTCAGGTGTGAATTTAGGAATTTTGTTGTACGATATGTTACAACCTTAATGCAGATATATATTTTAATTTATTATTAATAACTTTAAAAGGTCAATACAGAAATTAAAGACATATTTTTAAAACTTCATCCTACAGAGTGGATATCTATAAACCATACCTATATCAATTTTTGGTTGTCAGATTTTTTTTATCCAAGGGAGATAATTTAAGATAACTATTTTAAAACCTGTGCCTACACATTTGATAATCATAGAAGTGGAAAAGAAGCATCAATTTATAGTTGTCAGATTATTTTTCTTAATGACAGGAAATAAAGAAAGGTTGTAATTTCCTTACCAATGGTACAATCGTTTGTCAACCAATTGTCGATCAATTGATTTTCATGCAGCGTTGTGGTGCTGCATAACAATTCATTCACGTTCCATTGCAGATCCAGATAAATAGATTTTAACAAGAATACTGAATTAACTATCAGTGTATAGTTCATTTGTAATAAGCAATATTTCATATTTACATGTTAAATATGAGAGGACTAAAGGGATCGATCAAGATGGTGTCTGCTGTCATTTAAATTTCTACCTTTTTATGTCAAGATTATATAGCAGTAATATGATTCGGAAATTATAGCTGAGTTTGTACTTCATAACTTGACAAGAATGATCGACAATTATAGAACGTGTTAATTTGTTTCTTTTCCAATCTGAGATAATTTTCCATGTTGAAGATTATGCCGTATTGAAGGATGATTAGGAATGGCAGATTAAAACATGCTGTTATTTGGATCAAAAGTACAATGCACTTTTTATTCAGGACGAATTATTTTAGAAAATAATTACATTAACTAACTTGATGCCCTGAAATCAAACAGCTTATGTTTTATGGCATGAATTTCCAGTCGTGAAGTAACATTTAGAGATTAAGACAACCCATGAATTCTGATCACACTAATCTGAGGCTTATTGTATAATAAGATATTGAATGGAAATAAGAACAGATATGCCTCAATACCATGAGTGTGATGAAACAAAAAATAAAAAATAGTGAGAACAAGTTATTCCACTCTAAATAAAATCTAATATAGTCAATTTAGAAAAACCCAGAACTGTCTCATGGTCACTATATATACTGTACTGCAACCACCATTTTTCTGAAGTTTTTATTATACCCCCTGCTTTGGGGGAGATATATACTGTTCATGGTGTCCGTCCTTCTGTCTGTCCATCAGTCTATACCCGAATGCTGGTATCCACTACTCATCCTAAAGTACTTATTGGAATTTCATGAAACTTATGGAGGAGCTTAATTACATACTGTAGATGTGCACTACGCTTTTTGTTTTCCGATTATTCCTTTTCTTCCAGATTTTTGTTTGTCATTTTAGCTCAATGGGAATCATATGGTGACCACCTGGTATCCACTACTTCTCTTAAACCACTGATTGGAATTTTATGAAACTTATACAGGAGCTTACCTACATATTGTAGATGTGCAATACACTTTTTGTTTTCCAAAAATGCCTTTGTTTCTATATTTTAGACATGTTTTGGACTTTGTCATTTTAGCTCAATGCAAACAATATGGTGACCAGCTGGTATCCAGTACTCCTCTTAAACCACTGATTTGAATTTCATGAAACTTATGCAGGAGCTTAACTACATATTGTAGATGTGCACTAGGCTTTTTGTTTTCCAATAGTTCTTTTTTTCAGATTTTTTGCATGTTTTGGACTTTGTCATTTTAGCTCAATGGCAAAAGCTGGTTTCTACTACTCCTTCCAAACCAATGATTGGAATTTCATGAAACTTATGCAAGGGCTTATTTACATTTGTAGTACTTCCTTATTTTTCCAGACGTTTAAGAAAATTCAGGAAGAGGTGGGGGCGAGGGGTATCCATGGCCCACTAGGCCACACTAACTCTAGTTTTAAGCTGCTTTACAAAAATTGTCTATGATTTCATTCATATCTATCAACAAACAAGGCTAAAACCTCTGAAGATAGTTTAACATTTAATTCTTTGGTATATTAGTATTTTTATCATTTGACATTATTTCTTATTATACATATCTTATAATGAGCTCATTGCAATAACAGCCTTGTTAGCTCACCTGTCTATGCCAGGGTGAACTTTTGCCATCACTTTGCGTCCGTCGTCTGTACGTCCGTCCGTCGTTAGCTCACTTTCAAAAATTTTCTCCTCTGAAACCACTGGGCCAAATGCAACCAAACTTTAAGTGAATCATCACTAGGGTATCTTGTTTCAAATTTGTTATTTTCATGGCTGAAGGTTAAAAAACATGGCCACCATTACTAAAACTAAAAATAGAACACAGGGGTAAATTGCAGTTTTTGGCTAATAACTCGAAAACCATTACAGATATCAAAAATCTGAAATAGGGAAAAATGATCAGCATGATGAGATCTACCCACTGTGCAATTTTGAAGAAATCTGAAAACCCATCTCGGAGTTATAGCCCTTTTTCCATAAAATTTTCAAAATTTTTGCATTTTTTATTTTTTATTTCAAAAAGTGTAACAGATAGAGGTCAAGTGTGACTTGCAAAAATGTTCAGCATATCAAGATCTATGCACCCTGAAATTTTGAAAAAAATCCATAAACTCTTGTATGAGTTATTGCCCTTTTTTTTCATCGAATTTTCAAAATTTTCATATTTTTCGTCTTTTTATTTCCAAAACTATAGAAGATGAAGGTTAAGTGTAAATTGATGAAATGTTTGCCATGCTGTGGTGACTTCAAAACTGATGTTGAAAATTGTTCCTTGACCGCCATTTTCAAAATGGCGGCCAAATAAGGAGGGAAAATTCAACAATGTCTGATTTCAATGAAATTTGATTTCCGAATAGATATTGATGTTGTGACTTCAAAATCGGTGTTGAAAATTTTTCATTGACCGCCATTTTCGAAATGGCCGCCAGAAAAGGCAAATAAATTCAACATTGTCTGATTTCAATGAAATTTGGTTTCCAAATAGATATTGATGTTGCGACTTCAAAACCGATGTTGAAAATTATTTGTCGACTGCCATTTACAAAATGACGTCTTGACTTCAAATCTGGTGTCGAAAGTGGTCCTTAGCAACAACGTTTTTTGTCAAATAAGTCCAACAAAGAAATATAGTAAAACATGATCAGACTTTAAATACAGTTCAAGATATTGGTGGTGTTTGAGCTACGAAAATTTGAGAAACTGAAGATCAACTGTATAACTTACAATGTTACCTTGATTGTGGCAACTGAAAGCCAGGTGAGCGATACAGGCTCCTGGGAGCCTCTGGTTCCATTTGCCGAATCATGCAATGTATTTTTGGAATTTTGTCCATTGTACATTTTTTTTGTAATTCTTTATTTTAAATACCAATGCTGCTATATACACAATACAATGATTGATTGATAGATTCCATGTACATTTGCTCCATATCACTATTGGTAATGTTTAAATAAATGTGTATGTAAGCATTGCTTAGAAGCATGTTGACATTTTGGCAAAAGAAGTAACAGTTTTGCACCAAATGGTAAAAACAGTTTTATTCTGGCAGTGTATTCAAATCCCAAGTGTAGAATTTCCACAAAACTCAAGTACTTATTCTAGAATAAACAGAAAAGTAGAAATGCAATAAATATTTATATATCATGACATTCTGAACAGCTGAATGGAAGTACCCTCTGTGACTGCAGTGAAATTAAAACGAAAATTTCTACATTTGATATTCTATCCATAAGGCATTTAGTATCTACTATATATTGAGATTGATCTTGTATTTCAGCCTATGACTAGATTAAAACACTATAGTCCAAATTTAATTTTGATCTTTTTATTTCAGCCTATGCCTAGATTAGAACACAATGGTCCAAATTTTAAATATTTAGTGTATTGGCGACCTAAGGGGAGTACATACTGGAATCAAACTTATGTACTGGATGAAAACGCTGGAGAAGTGGAAATAGATGTACATGATATTTATGGATTGTATGAAATAAAAGTGAAAGCTAAAAATGACATCGGTGAATCGTACCAACCTGCATTTATAATCTTGGGACGTTCTGGGGAGGCAGGTAAGGAATAAATATTCTGAGACAAAAGTGTTAGTGGATGCAATAAGTCAGACCTTAATGTTCCACACAATTTCTTAAAATACTGTAAAAAGCCATGTATTATCCGCATTTGTGTATAATCCGAAGGCCCTTTTTTTATAACTTTAAGGCACTTTGCAATTCAAACCAACATATTTAGTTGGATCCACAATGTTAAGAACAGTCTGTTTGGTTTAAACAGGGACTAACAATCCATCTTTGGGGAACTTGGCCAAGTCCTCAAGTCGTATAGGGTTATATAATCCGCACCCCCAAACCCCTAAATCCTTTTTAGGGTTAAAAATGTGCAGATAATACATGCCTTTTTAAGGTAATGAATAATTATAGATTGACATGTACCAATTTCTTAAAGCAATATGAGCTGTATTTCTTCAATTTTTTTGGAAGCTCTAAAAACATATTATGCCATATCCATATGTCTAGAAAATGATATCAGATACCTGTTAATGCATAAAATGCCAAGACAACTTCATAATTTCGATAATTAAAGATACCTTTAATTCATAAAATGCCAATTTTGATAATTAATCTAATTTTGAATGCAATTTTGAAACATTACGGAAAGTGATTAATACTGAAACCGGACCTGACTGAGATAATATAAACAAATGTACCACCAATCGGCAAACTTCGGCTGTGTGATATGTGTCTACACTAAGTATTTGTGATGCCGTTGCTGGTTTACATACAACTTTTCGGACTTTTGTGCTCCAAGTGCATAGTTTAAAAACAAATCCGGGAAAATCTCCAAAAAATGACTCCAGATTATCAATTTTCATCTTCCGTCTACATCATTGGTTAACAGTTTACCTTATGCCCGATGCCCGACTGCGTTATGATTTCATAGGAGCCAGTCTACAATGAAAGCTTCAAGCTGTTTTCACGATGTTTTGGCTTTGAAACTGCTTGATTTCGCCATATAGCTTGAAATGACGAATTCTTTTTGAACCAAAAAAATTTGAAAACTTTAAACATTTTACTGTGGTATTAAAAAAAAAAATAAAAAAGCAGAAAAGATTCGTTGAGAAACCGATAGTTATATATGTATGATGTAACTATTGTTTTACACAAAATGTTAAAACTTCTTTTTGAATGTTAAGAGTAATTGCTATATTCCATCTACAGTAAATGATTACTAATATTAATGTGTGAAGAGACCTTGCTCTTTGTGTAAACCCAGACATTTAACTTCTTCATCAGTCAAGATAGAAAATATTTATCATTCAGACACTTTCAGACATGAATTAATAATAGGATATAGTATGTCCGTATTTCTATAAAACAAAGTATGGTGTCGCACCTCCACACTGTCATCAATAATTCATGTGGCTGAAAAGTAAAGACTTATGATGAATGTTTGATACTGTATATTTGATACACTTGTTATTTAACTCCTTATACTTAGTTATAAGTTAACAACTGTAACAGATATCATATATGTTGTCTAATTTGCAGGTTGCAGATTTCAAAATTTGCTCCACTTAATTTTGGCAACTTAGATATGCATGATTTTGTGTCAGTCACTGTATAAAATTATGTTTTGCATTAAGCAATTGTCGTATCATCAGAATAACCACAAATAAAGTAAAAATTAGACGCCTGCAAAAATAACCACTTTACGGAACTTCTGAAGAGACATAAGTCGGGCAATGTGTGTTAGTTTGGTGTTAATAGACAGATTAGATGTGTGTTAGTTTGGTGTTAATAGACAGATTAGATGTGTGTTAGTTTGGTGTTAATAGACAGATTAGAAATAAGTTTTAGAAAAAAATAGTGATGAAATGAAGCTGTTGATATATGAGAAGCAAATAAATGGGAATGTATATTGCTAAATGGCAAAAAATGAAAATAGGTAAAAAAAAATAGCCCAAATTTTAGAAGTAAATTTTTGTATGAAGGCATGAAGAGGAGGGTAAATAAAATCACACATTTGACTTATATCAATCCTTGTTTTACAGAACCACTTGTTTCTCCTAAAGATTTCCGTTTAGACTTGATGCAGCCAATAAAACCACATGAAGCTCACTTTATATGGGAATCAGTAGATACTTCAGAGGACAAAATACGAGGAAAATTTAGGGGTTATAAGGTCAGTTGTGTAAATCTATAGTATACTTACAAGAGGGGTCAAAATCATGATTGACCAATATCATAAAACAATAACTGAACAAAAAACATAACATGCCTGAACTTTATAAACACTAGAACATTTGGTGCATGAACATCATAAACACCAGATTAAGTTCTGAATGAACTTTATAAATTCCTAATCAGGTATTCCATTAACTTCATAAGCGTCTGATCAGGTAATGCATGAACTTCATAAACACAAGATCAAGTGATACATAAACTTCATGAACACCAGATGAGATGCTACATGAACTTCATAAACACCAGACCAAATGCTTTAGGAACTTCATAAATACCAGATCAGATGCTGCATGCATGAACTTTATTAACACAATATCAAGTGCCACCAGATCAGCTTCTATTAAAGAATTAAGGAAATAAATAAAAAATACTGAAAATTCTCTGTTTAGCTTCTTCACTAAAAAACTATGACAAATCCTTTTTGAAGATATGACATAGAACAGAAAAGAACAAAATTTCTTTGGTTCAATCCAACATTTGAATTATTACCAAGACAAACATGACAAACACAACACAAAAAGTATATAATGTTAAATCATTATATATGACATATATGATATAAAACTGTTCAATCTCAGCACCTCTCATATATCTTCATCATTATATTTTACACATTGTCACCAAAACAAAATGGATGGAGTCAATTAGTTTGATCTGTGGTGTCATACTGTTGTCACCAAAACAAAATGGATGGATTTATAGATTATTTTGATCTTTGTTGTCATACTGTTGCTATCCATTTCTGTTCTCCTTACAAGATATGCGTTAAACACCAACAGGTTGTGTATGCCACTGGCAAATCAAATCCCCTTTATCTGAACAAAAACTAATTGTTTCTATATTTTCAGTTACGTTACTGGAAATCTAGTGAAGGAAGACACAAGTGGGAGGAAGTTGATGTTGTCGTGGAAACGGGTGATGGATCCAATCTTCGTGATGTCAGGGCTGCTATAAGTGGACTTCCTGCTTATACAGCTCTCAGGGCCCAAGTTGCTGTGATGAATGACCATTATACAGGGCGGCCAAGTGAAACCATAGACTTCTCAACACCTGAAGGAGGTATCTTTACATAGAATTTCATCTGATCATACCACCAATACATTGAATATACTTAAGAATGAAACATTTTTTTATCTTAAAGTTTTGAAATTACATGTTTGGAATTCTATACAGAGTGTGTTTTCTTGATTTGTGTTTTCAATCTTCATACAACAGAATGAAAAAAGATGTACAGAAATAACTTTCCTGATCGTATTCCACAATTAGTACATACCCTCACTGAAAGTAAGCTATTTATCCTGAGAATGGCCCTGTTAATATACCACAGGTATATATTACATATAAATTTTAAAATTTTGTTCCCCAAGTACCCTTTGTCATTTGTGTGCTCCATTTTTAACCGGGTTTTCTGTCGGAAAAATCTGGTTATTAAAATGGGGAAAATGGCAGGCGGGCGGCTGCCAAATGGGTACATCATTTGTCTGGAGCACATCTCCTACAGTATTTGAGAAAGGAAGTTTTTTATTTTGCAGATCAATTGTACATATATCAAAGGTGTGGATGGTACTTTGATTTTGGTTTTTGATAATTTATGTCAAAAATACCAGTTGTTGAACTTAGTCATTTTTACGTCAAATTTTTAACAATAGGGTACCCCCTTTGTCCGGAGCAAATCTCCTACAGTATTTTAGATAGGAAGTTTTTATTTTGCAGATCAATTGTACATATATCAAAGGTGTGCATGGTACTTTGATTTTGATTTTTGATAATTAATGTCAAAAATATCAGTTGTTGGACTTGGTCATTTTTATGTCAAATTTTTGACAATAGGGTACCCCCTTTGTCCAGAGAAAATCTCCTACAGTATTTGAGACAGGAAGTTTTTTAAAAGGAACATCATTGTACCTGTATCAGATTTGTGCACTGTACTTTCATTTTCCCTTTTGATTAAAATCCAACTTGCTGAACATTCAGAAATATAGGCTTGTTTGGTGGAAGGTTAAACATTGAAAATTAATGAAAATTACATTTCAAATATTCAGGGTCAACCCACGTGTAAGATATACTGTCCATGTAAAAGAAAACCCGGTTTGCTGTCACATTGACAGCTTTCCTCTTGTTCTGAGGTGAAAACAAGCCATTTTTTAGCTCACCAGGACGAATGTCCGGAGAGCTATTGTCATACCGTCGGCGTCGGTGTTGTCAGCAAAAACTTTAACCTTGCTTGTGGAACGGAGACCTTAAGAGATATTTAGTATGAGAGCTTTCTTATGGTACAGTAGTCCCTCTCTTGAAAGGCCACCCCTACTGCAATGAGAGACTGGCCTTTCAAATGAGGTGGCCTTCCATGAGAGGATCCTCTCAGGCCATTCCCACTATGATTTTTGAATTTACAAGCTATCTTTTCCTCTTAGTATGTTAGGAAAAGTCTTTACATTGATAGTCATTATTAAATAACATAAACAACTTCTAAATTGAATATATAGAAAAGTGACAATTTTGTGAGACTAGGTAAAGATTTGAAGAAAAATTGCAAAAAATCATATATTGTATCTTTGACATCTTATTTGTTCTTTAAATCGTGTTCAAAGAAACTTTTTTAGTAAATTTACAGCAGGTATTGTCATTGTAGCTTCAAAGAAAAAATTAAATTTTTGATTATTTGAACACAGAATTTAAAGGGAAATAACCCATATCCCAAAACGGTATTAAAAAGACAATAAACAAAAACAAACATGAATTTTCTTGATCTGATGATGTTTTCTCAATTATCAAAACATGATGATATTTATGGAAAGGAGTAAGATATTAACAGCTTAATTTAGCAGTACAGGTAACCTATGTAATTTATGAATGAGTTAATTGACAGGTAAACATCGCCATGTTTATTTAACAAATCTGTTAATTTGTCAAAAAGAAGTGATAAAGCTAATCAACTTTGGGGCCTAGAAAAGGACAGAAAGACATCTGCAAGATATAATTGTTAACATTTTTCACAAAAATGTGTTTTTGAAAACTTATTATATGTGACCTAAAGAACAAAGGTCACTTCCAGGTCAAATTTTCAACAACTTCCGGTTTTATCGCAATTTGTAAACAGCAAGTGTTTGGCCGTTTATACGAGGTAAAAAGAGTCATTTAGACACAAAAAGGGTGGCCGTTGGATGCGTCAGGAGGATGACCCTCTATATGGGGTCATTTTGTACATAAAAATGTTAATGCAAAGGAAATATGGCCGGATAAACCGGGTGGCCTTCCAAAGGAGGGGCCGTTAAGTAGAGGGGCCACTGTACCATATTTGTAGACATTTTGACCTTGACCTTGCCCTTAGGGCAATTTTAAGAAAACTTTAACCTTGCCTCTAGAAGGCTGGCATTTAAAGGTAGGGTGTTCATATTTGGTATGTGACTTCCTTATCATGAGAGCTTTCTAGTGGTACCATGATTGTAGACATTTTGACCTTGACCTTTCCCTGAGGGCAATTTTTAAAAAACTTTAACCTTGCCTCTAGAAGGTAGGGTTTTAGTGGTAGGGTGTTCATATTTGGTCTGTGACTTCCTGATGATAAGAGCTTTCTAGCGGTACCATATTTATAGACATTTTGACCTTGACCTTTCCCTGAGGGCAATTTTTGAAAAACTTTAACCTTGCCTCTAGAAGGTAGGGTTTTAGTGGTAGGGTGTTCATATTTGGTATGTGACTTCCTTAAGATGAGATGTTTCTAATGGTACCATATTTGTAGACATTTTGACCTTGACCTTTCCCTGAGGGCAATTTTTGAAAAACTTTAACCTTGCCTCTAGATGGTAGGTTGTTCATATTTGGTATCTGACTTCCTTATGATGAGGGCTTTCTAATGGTACCATATTTGTAGACATTTTGACCTTGACCTTTCCCTGGGAGCAATTTTTGAAAAACTTTAATCTTGCCTCTAGAATGTAGGCTTTTAGTCGTAGGGTGTTTGTATTTGGTATGTGACTTCCTTATGACGAGAGCTTTCTGTTGGTACCATATTTGTAGGCATTATGACCTTGACCTTGCCCTGAGGGCATTTTTTTTTTAAACTTAAACAGTGTCCCTAGAATGTTGACATTTAGTGGTAGGTGTTCAATTTCAGTATATGACTTCCTTATGATGATAGCTTTCTAATGGCACCATATTTTTAGACATTTTGACCTTGACCTTGCCCTAAGGCCAATTAAAAAAAAAAATTAACTGTGTTTCTAGAATGTAGATACTTAGTGGTAAGGTGTTCAATTTTGATATATGACTTCCTTATGATGATAGCTTTTTTGGTGGCACAATATTTTTAGACATTTTGACCTTGACCTTGCCCTAAGGGCAATTTTTTTTAAACTATAACCTTGCTTCTAGAAGTTAGTTGTTTAGTGATAGGTTGTTTATATTTTGTTTGTGACTTCTATATGGTGAGAGCTTTCTGGAAGTACCATAGTTGTAGACATTTAGACCTTGACATTGCCCTGAGGGCAATTTAAAAAAAAAAACTTGTACCCTTTTTATAGAAGTTATTCTTTTAGTGATAGGGAGTTCCTGTTCAACATGTAGCTTTCTTATATCACATTTAAAGTATTTATCACATTACAACTAATTTTCAAATTATTGTGCATTGCAGTTACTCTTATCCCCGGTGAGCTATGTTGTCTTCTGACAACTCTTGTTCTATTTGCCTTTCCTTATAATTAAATTTTACCATTTTTCTTAGTTTTGACCAATGAATAAGTCTGAACTTGTTATTTTACAGTGCCAGGTCCTGTTAGACATCTACATGAACAGAGAATAGGTTCTGATTATGTTTTATTAAAATGGCTACCTCCAGAAGAACCTAATGGCATCTTACTTGGTTATGATATTGGCTACCAACCAAGTAAGTTAAATTCCTCTTGAAAAAAACTTACAAGAATAAAATGATAAAACAAATGAAGGCCCATACAGAGTGCAGCATGAAAAACATTGAACAGGGACACATTTAGGAGAGTGTTGACATTAAGGTGGTATTGGCAAGGACGTATATTTCTAAATATACGTCCTTGGTATTGGCAAAGTTGGGTTTAGGTTTAACCAAGTATGTAAGAGAATAAAATAGTTTAATTTGTGTGTTGAAATAGTCTCTTTTGGCTCCTCATTCTGACATAAGTTGGGCCAAAGTCAAAACCCTCTTTGTGTGTCAAATGTTCTAATGTAAAATTCATTTAAGATATATCATCCAGTGTTTTCCATTCTGGTTTAAACCTGGTTTAAATAACCACCTTTATTTTCAAAACAACCAACTTTCATTTGAGGCAGGTAGTTTTTTCTATATGAGGTTTGAGAAAATTTCAACTGTTTAGAAATGCCAAAGTCTTGTAATTTTGGAATACACCTTTTCAATGTTGAAAATGGAAAACACTGTCAATTCAACAAAAACAAAGTTGCAAAAAACAATCTTGCTGCTGACTGCTTAATTTAAGACATACCAATGCCAAAAGAGCCCTAAAGGCTACAGATCCTGAAAAGTATCTGTCTTAAAACCAACAGAGCCTGAAACTACACAAAAACATCTTTTTCAGAATCAATCAAGCCTAAATAACCTGCAAAGTACAACTATCCAGAACCACACTCTATCTGCCGACATGTGAGAATAGACATTGTTCCAAATAAATGAAGAATTGTGGTACCTGTATCTTTTTCCTATAGAACGTTTGTTCCAGACAGTACAACCAATATATAAACAACAGATATTGTGTCAACTTTTAGAAATACTTCTTCCAAAACATGATAATTAGGTAGAGCATCATATGCTTGTTCTTAACATAAAAATGCAAATTAATTAAATTTTACATTTTTTTTTTACAGTAAAATCAACGAAGTTAGGCGCTGTTATATTTCTTCATCCTAAGATTTCAAATCCATCCACATTAAGAGCTCGGATTAAAGGTTTAGATTCTGATCATACATATAGATTCCTAGTGTGGGCACGGACACAGTCAGGACGTGGTGAACCTAATTACATTGATGTTCAAACCACAAATTTTCGTAAGTATATGTAACAAAATATACAGTAGATTTTGGCAAAACAGACTTATCTTACCTCTGATGATTGTAATGTTCTAAATTGCTTGTAATACCTCTGCCTTAAAAAGGTCATGATATATATGAATCCTCTTTCTTTCCTTCCATCAATCAGTCTTTCCCACTTTAGTTTCAGGATGAAGTGAAGTTTTCATTTGGAACAATGTCACTTTTCATAAAATAAAGGTTATATAAAGATCTTATGGTGGCTTTGAGTTGTTATTACTCCCCTTTGGGTCGTTGTCTCTTTGACACGTTCCCCTTCTATTTCCTATGTTCGAATTTCACTGTGATTGGTTTTTTGGCTGCGCAGTTTTTATGCCCCCGTGAATTGAAGATTTGGGGGGCATATAGTTTTTGGCCTGTTTGTCTGTTTGTTTGTCCACAAAAAACTTTAACATTGGGTATATCTTTTGAATGGTAAGTGATAGGGCTCTCATATTTTGTATGTGTATTCCTTGTGGCAAGACCTTTGAAGCGATACCAAAATTTTGGACCTTGACCTTGACATGTGATGGACTTTTTGAAAAAAAATATTTAACTTTAACATTGGGTATATCATTTGATTGGTAAGTGATATGGCTTTCATATTTTGCATGTGCATTCCTTGTGGCAAGACCTTTTAATTGGTACCAGAAAAGTTGACCTTGTGACCTTGACCTTGGCCTGTGAACAACTGCATAAAAACTTTAACATTGAGCATATCTTTTGAATGGAAAGTGATAGGGCTTTCATAGTTTGCATGTTTACTCCTTGTGGAGAGACCTTTCAGTTGGTACCTGAATATTTGACCTTGTGACTTGACCTTGGCATGTGACTCTCCGGTAAAATTTCACCAGAAAAAATGAAATTATATTTTGTTTTATTTTATATATATAGAAATTAAACTCATTTATGACAAAATGTTTCTTGATATCTATAGAATTTTTTTTTGTAGAAAAGATTTTTTATATCATTCAGCATATTTTCTTCATTTATTCACTTTCGTTTTACAGGTATTTATATATGTATTATATATATCAATGATGAGGGATGTTACTAAAAATATCTATTATTT
>MJUU01031121.1:101533-112218 GCA_002080025.1 Modiolus philippinarum
TTATATTAGACACATAAAGATGTTGCCAGTAAAAGCACAAGACAAATGGTCAACTGAACTAGATATACCTATTGATGAATGGAATCAGTACTATTTACTATCTTTCCAAACATCCAAAAATAATAGGCTTATTATGTTTCAGTACAAATTACTTCACAGAATTCTTCCTTTAAATTCCTTCCTTTATAAATGCAAATTATCTGAAACAGAACTGTGTTCTTTTTGTGAGGAAACCAAAGAAACATATCTCCATTTCTATTGTAACTGTAGATTTTCTCGAAACTTTTGGTTATCTGTTAGTAATGTAATAAAAAATAAAGTTGGGTTGGATTTGCCTCTCGGTGAAAAGGATATCCTTTTGGGATGTGTTAATTACACATCAAATTTTCTTTCAATCATTAATTACTGTTTATTATGTCTTAAATATTTTATTTATATATGTAAACTAAAAAAACTGTTACCTAATGTAACAGCAGGTCTAAATTTTTTGATTAATGAACTTAACTTTGAAAAAAAGCTCTCTACAGAACAGACTAAATATTTTGTTGAGCAATTAGGCACAGAATGGTAAATATGAAATTTATATTGTTATGGTGATGGATATAAACCTTATATGTTGATGTCTTCCCTTAAAATATCATTAATATGTATATGTTGATGACATTATCTGAATAAAATTATTAAATGATAAAAAAAATACGGAATAAATAGTAAAACGGCGCCTCATAAATGTCTGGCACAACAACACATGAGTATGTATGTGTGGGGAATGTCTCGCACAACAACACATGAATATGTATATGTGGGGAATATCTCGCACAACAACACATGAGTATGTATGTGTGGGGAATGTCTGGCACAACAACACATGAGTATGTATAACAAATAACTAAATACCGAACTTGCTTTAAATTTAATTTCTGCATATGGCCATTTCGACAACTTATGTCTCATCAGTGCAGATAAAATCTAAACATTTGGAAAACCATAAACTCAAAGATGCTTTAAACTGATAGAGAGAGCAAGTAACCAATATGATCCAATATGATCTAATTTTTTTATGTGTGGGGAATGTCTTGCACAACAACACATGAGTATGTATGCGTGGGGAATGCCTTGCACAACAACACATGAGTATGTATGTGTGGGGAATGCCTGGCACAACAACACATGAGTATGTATGTGTGGGGAATGTCTGACACAACAATACATGAGTATGTATGTGTGGGGAATGCCTGGCACAACAACACATGAGTATGTATGTGTGGGAATGCCTGGCACAACAACACATGAGTATGTATGTGTGGGGAATGCCTGGCACAACAACACAGGAGTATGTATGTGTGGGGAATGTCTGGCACAACAACACATGAGTATATATGTGTGGGGAATGTCTGGCACAACAACACATGATTTACGTATGTGTGGGGAATGTCTGGCACAAACAACACATGAGTATGTATGTGTGGGGAATGCCTGGCACAACAACACATGAGTATGTATGTGTGTGGGGAATGCCTGGCACAACAACACATGAGTATGTATGTGTGGGGAATGTCTGGCACAACAACACATGAGTATATATGTGTGGGGAATGCCTGGCAAAACAACACATGAGTATGTATGTGTGTGGGGGAATGCCTGGCACAACAACACATGAGTATGTATGCATGGGGAATGTCTGGCACAACAACACATGAGTATATATGTGTGGGGAATGCCTGGCACAACAACACATGCAACTTCATGTTTAGCAATCAATCAGAGAATTTTCACATTCAAACAGAGTTTTCCATTACCAAATCTTCTAATCATATTGTATCCATAACCAAACATAATCATTTATGACCTGACTCTTGTACAAATATTGCCAAAGAATAGATTTAATCATTACATGCAAATGAAATTTAATTGTTATTTATTTTAAGGTGAAGATGAATGGAAGAGTACAGCCGCTGAGTTCCTAAAATCCTGGAAAGTATTAGATCGTCTCATTCCAAATACAAAATATCAAGTACGACTAGTAGCCATGAATAAGTTTGGAGAACATACATACAGCAAAACTTTCCCAATATTTACAGATCCTACATATAGTGAGTATATAGTGGTTAAAATCAAATCACAGTTAATTTTGATTCACCACAGTATTTTAAAACACTGAAAAAAGCATGAAACAAACAGCAATAGAATACCGGGGGAACAAAAGGGTGGTATTTACAAAAATCGAAGTCCAAATACATGGCCAAAACGAGAACACAGAAAACAATGACATTAGACAGCTACAAAACACAAAATTTAAACAAACATTCTAAACCATGGCATTCCCATAAAACTAAGAGTGACACCAGGTGCTCCAGAGGGGTAAGCATGTCCTGCTCTGTTAACAGCACCCTTCACACTGTAAGTGAGTTAATCTAGAGAAAAGTCAAAATAGGTAATGTCAAATTTAGCTGAAAATGTCCTCTTTCATTTGGGACACTGACATGTCATATCTTTCAATGATGTTAGGGTGGCACTTTAATTAAAATTTGATGGGTTGTGGGGTATATTGGGACTTGCACTGGAGAAGCAATTAGATAAATGAATTTAAATTTTGTGCATGGTGGGTCCTTTTAAAAAGTGCCTTCAACCCTCCCCCATACAATTATTTCTGGAACAGCCCTTATCAGCTTTTGGACAAAGTTTTTGCTCTGTTAAAAAAATCACTGTACAAACTACATGCTCAACAGTAACGAATCAACTGTGAAATGTACACTCCATAGACAGTTGGAGAGGTAGAACACTGCCTATATATGTGGTGCTTGGTATGTTCCGACAAACAGGGTGGCAATTTTATCTGAATTGTCTAGAAATGGGAATAATATTTTAACCTTGTCTTGAAAGGGGTCAGATTTTCTTGTCTATGATGAGGTATAGGAGTAGATGTGGTAACATAAATATATCATAAAAGCATCTTTCAGCAAGAATTAGTTGATAATAATTGCATTCTAGCAACTTTTTTATTATTTATTATAATTGGTATATTGACTTGACATGTAGATAAATCCTAATTGTTCTGTAAGAAGGGTTTTATACACATTTTTCTAGGATGGGGAATAGAAATCCATCAAAATTTTCTAGGAAGAGGTCAAGGTTTTGAACTACTCGAAGGACATCCCCATCAATTTTCGGACCAGGAAATCTGTGTATATATTGGGTTGGATGTAGGATTAACAGCAAACCTGGCAAAAACAAGTTGACCAGTGGAAGGAATTCTACAAATACTCTCATCCCAGACAAATTCTGAAACTATAGATTTTCACATATTTATCTTCCTTCAAGGCATAATTTAGACAAGCACAAACAGATAACTCTCATACTTCAGATTAAAAGCAACAGTGCATTTCATACAGTTTGTATTTATATCTTGATTTACTGACTGAATGATTGATTGAATTATCGTTTAACAGCACATAAGTAATGCTCCTTTCAACGTAAACAACATATGAAAAATGAATCAGACATGTATGGATACTATGGAATCTGATGCTACTGGAAATAGGAGTTCTGGTATTTTTAAGAAATAAAGCAAGTTTTAAGCAAGGTGGTTGGCAGTCATGCCTACCCTGAGGAAATGTTGTAAATTGGTACTGAAGTATAACTTATATTACTTCATCCAGTATGTAAATCCACATCTGACATAAACCTTGTTAAGGAGAGATTGTCCATTTGGTCATAATTCTATAACTTAAGGTTTTGTGATTGATTTGATTTACCAAACTCTTGAAATTAAAACTTTTGTTATTTCTATTTAATATCATATTTTGTTTTGTTCAATATTTAACTGAAACTTGTTTTTTCTAGGTGATGGTGCACAGACAAGTTACGATGCATCAGCTGGTCGTATAAACAGTCAGCGATATAATAGAGAAAATATAGCTACACAACATAAAATATCATTAGCTTGTGTTATAACAACTGTTTTGACTTATTTTATAATAGTCTTCCATCGATAGCATCTTGCCATATCATTATTATAAAACACTCGGTTGTGACTACAATGAATAAATTCCAGTGGATTAAATAACATAGTGGCCAGCCAATGTTATAAAGAATTGATTCTTGCCCATGGTTGTGACAGATTTGTGTGATTTGACTACTTAGAAACTTAATAGACTTTGTGATATATGTGAAATGGATAAAGATAAAGATGAATGATGAAGTTCAGGATTAGAGTAGAAATTATGAAGTTTAGGATTACAGTAAAAAGTTTTATTCTAGTCAAATTTTTTGCAAAAGTCATAAGATAAGGAACACTTCCAGACTTCTGCTGAATAAGTGATGAAATCTCAGAAGAGTTGTACTGCAGTTTGTAAGAAAAAACTCTGTTTTATATTATTGTTACATATCTGTAAAATCTAGGTAATAATTGTTATCACTGATTGCTTATGTGTCTTGTCAGGCAAGGGAGATAATGTAACAATTTTAAACATGAGATGATACATTTATCTCCCTTGTTGTGCTTATTGAGAGATACTAACCAATAAAATTATTTGTATGAGATGAATACATCAGAATTGAATTTGAAGATGATTCTGTTGGATACAAGGTTGATTATTAGACAGGTGGTGTTTATATAAAGGTGAGATATATGATAAAGTCGATGTATCATAATTTTAGCACAAAACAAGACTTCACTAGACATATAAGCCTGAATATTGGAATCTCATTTCATTTAAATACTCCATTTAAGAATTGAAATTAGTAGATTGATTAAAATTAGGTATCTATTTTTGTCATCGAGCAAGCAAAAAAAATACATGAAACTTTGAGTGAAAAAATATGCAGATTTTTATATAGTTTTTCATCACAATTACCAGAGAGGGTAAACATTGTTACTTTTTGTACAATCATTGCTTTACCCGATTCCCTCTACATCATCTACTACCCTACCCCCTCTACATCACATACTACCCTACCCCCTCTTCATCATATACTACCCTACCCCTCTACATTAGGTTGTTAGATGAAAGGTTACAAGGAATGTTGTTTTACACTCAATGTTATTTCAAGGTCATTGTTTTCCCGTTTTTAACAGTAATGTAAGTAGAGATAATATAGTTGCTTTCTGTCATTTCGTACTTTAGTTAAGAGTACCCTTGTGTAATTTATGCTTAAGGCATATTTTATGAGAAAATAAAACTATAAACAGTACAGTGATTAATACTACACTTTCTTCAGGATCTACATGATGTAGGGTACAGTGAAGAGGCCTAACCTTGTTCTGTAAAACTTTTGCTAGGTATTGCTAGGTAATAGTTTGAATTTAAGTGAAAACGTAACTGTGTAATGTGGACACTGTCTTTCATTCAATTTAAAAGATTTTTCCTTGGTTATGTTATATCCAATGTCCATGTATGTAATAATACAGTTTTAAAAGTTTAATGACCTTGAAATGACATTGGTTTTAATTTTGTTCGCTGATTTAACTGGAGTTAAAAGTGACAAGTATAAAAACAAAAGTGACAGGTATAAAAACCCCAGAAATAGTCAAATCTGTTATGTATGAATTGCTCATTTGTGCCATAGTAGACTTGTAAATTATGTACTAATTGTGTAATCATTGGTTGTGAACTGTGTAAATAATTTGAAGGTCACATGACAAGTATCCATATCAAAATTTAACGTTTAGTGTTGTCTTGTTCTTCAGGTCGTTTTGACAAAGTTTTAGACTGTAAAAGTATATGTGTAGATCTTTGGCATTTTAAAGATAACACCTTTTTACCCACTTCAATAAGATTGGATATTTTTGGTGCTTATATTTTTTTCCTATCAGCAGTTAGAGTCAAAGGTTATCTTAAAAATCTTACATTTATATGATTTGTGTTTTTGTGGGTTAAAATGGTGAATATAAGGGAGAACTAGTAGACTGAAGATATTTTGTACTCATTGTATTATGCTGTACTTCATATAATACAAAAACTATGATCGAATCTTAGTATTTGTCAATGTTATAAGCATATTGGTCTTTGAAAATACTCATGAGATCCACAATGTGAAGTTATTTCCTTTGCAACTCTCAAAATTTTGACCAAAAAAGTTCAAAGTCTAAAAAATATTTTATGACTACATTTAAGCAACTTTAATATTTCTGTGATGATTTATATATATTGCTGTTACAAAATTCAGATTTGAGAAAAAAAAGATCTTATGTTAAAAATCCCAAGAGAATAATAAGGTAAAATCAAATCACCTTGCAGATTAATTTCTGGTAGTATCACTGCCATATGTTAGCAAAACTTGATGTAAATAAGTTTTTCTGAATTTTTTGTTTAGTTTATTATTAAATTTTATAATTTATAAATATGGAGAAGTGTTGTAAATATTTGTATGAATGAAAATGAGAGTGTATGGGTAGAAAGCTTTATGTTCATGTGATAAGACAATACATGTGTGAAAGAAATTCTCATATGAGAAATCAGTGCTATGTGAAAAAAAATCTCATGTTAGAATCCCATGTCTTATCCAGGTTGTGCATAGTTAATGTTATATTTTCATCTGTCAGAGTTGAACATAATTGTATTATATATGTATATTTTGTGGTTAATGAAAATACCATTCCATTGGTGTGTCCTTACAAAGGGACATAACTCTAAAAGGGATCGTTCAAATATAGATTTATTTTGTGCCAAATATGTTTTTGAGATTTAATTGATTTCTGATTGAGTTGGAATTGTTACCAATTTTTTGTTAAATGTTACCATGGAAACCATAGCAAGCTTTTTTAACAGTCAAGTTAATCTACAAATGTTTAACAATAAGTATGTTTTGATTTGTAGAAATCTGTTTTGTCTTGGGTTATAAATATAGCTAGTTATATTGTACGAGTTTAAACCCATCTCATCTGATTAAAAAATTCCTAAGCAAAGGTACTTATTACCTAACTTATTAAGCTAATGAACATATTAAATAATTGTGTATTAATCTAAAATTAACATATGTCATTACCATTCCAACTGAGGTTTATTCTATTGTTATCATGTGTTTCCCACCGTATTACCGCTATACCTCTTAAATTATCCATGGCTTTATCGCTACAAAATTTTTGTTGAAAGAAAAGTCTGAATTGTTTGTTGATAAATTTATGTATGAGGTTTTTGTTGATGAAGAATTGCAATGTGTTGTTTCTAAATGCAGTTCTGTTCAGTATACTGCTTATAAACAAGTTATCTCCCTTATCCATGATTATGTTAGGCAGTTTAGGAGCAGAATGCAAGAAATAATGTCTAATTCATCTTGTTTTAGGAAGAGTTCTTGCCATTTTGCTCAAATATTGCAATATAGTTTTTCCCCTCATTTGAAGGCAATTGCAAGATATTCAGGGAAAGACCAGCTAGAATTTTATGACATGAAATAGTAAAAACTATAAGATGCTTTAAATAGACTGTTTGAATACCTTATATAAGCCCATTTTAATTGATTCAATTTGTCATTGAATATATTTTGTCAGTGCTTTTTAGTAGTTGTTTCAATCTGTCATGCATTAATCAGCTTTAATCATGTTTTAACTTCTTTTATTGTGCCATAATTCCTTGCATACTAATTGAAAGTTTTGACTACTACCAACATTTATATTATTTGTGGAAAGACATCTTCTGTCAACCTTGAAATGACCTTTATTATCTACCAATTGTTTAATATTGAACAGTTGAATGCAGTTGACTTTTAACTTAATGAAAGTATAAATGAAATACAATATTTTCCAGCATATACATTGTAGATCTAATTAACACTTTTTCCATAGAATTGTTGTTATAGGTAACAAAAGTGTCAACCTACCCCCCAACAGATACCATACAAATATAATGAAGTAAAATATTACTATAGAATTGAGGATGCGGGCCCTTTTTCGGGATGTTGGGATTTGAAGTTTTTGAGCTCGTGATTTCTTGATTTTTATGATTTAGGTTCAGGATTTCGTGAAATATTCACCGGGTATCAGGATTTTATCAGTCTTTAAGTTTCTTTGTAGTTCGGGATTTCAGGATTTAGAAAAAAAAGTGAGGATTAATGGATGAGACCCTTTGCCCCCCTCCCTCAGAATTGGTCATTGTAGTATTAATACAAGACTCTATATCAAGATTTGTTGTCAAAAAATATTTACATGTATGCTCTATTAATGAATTCATTACTAAGTATTAAATTGTGTGCAATATTTTATGTTATATTTAAGTGCAATATTTTTATGTTAAGTCCATTTTTCTCAATCCATATAGAAAATTAAAAGAAAACTTTGCATCAATGGTAAAAGTTATATATCATTTAAACATTAAAAAACTTGTAAAAATTGAAAACTTATCAGAGCTAAGTTGTAACATACAGGCAAGTGAAATGATGAAATTGTGGTTAACTGAATTTCTTATATCGGTATCATTTACACACATTTGGTTCAAACATATAAAAGTACTGGTGAGAGATTAGTCTTTCACAAGATCAGCTCACTTGCCAGTATATTTTGCATATTTTCTTCATGATATAGGGATGACAGTCTTTAATTCATTCATAGTTATCAAGCATACTTTATGTCAATGCTTTATACTGTTACCGTAATTTATAAATAGAATGTTTTTTTAATCAAATAATGAAAGTTGTATTATTATTTTCTTCCTTTTTGTTTTATATGTACAAGTCACTTGTTATGAATGTTACTTTGTTTAGTTAAAATTCCCTTATAGAGAACATTCTAATACTCAGACACAGTCATCTTGTCAGAACTACACAAAATATTGGGTTTCCATTTCCAAATTCACCCAAACCAAGGATCTAATAGTATCGTAATTTTTCGTGCAACTTTGGTGTTCTTTCATCCAATGATGTTACCCTATTAATACATTCTTCACAAGCTCCAATAGTTAACTTGGTTTGTGACTTTCAAAATCTGTAATTGATGCCATCATAGTCTAAAATAAAGTTATCTCGTAGATCAAAAATATATGTTTTGATATAATTTGCCAAATTATTGAATTGCCAAATATCAGCAGTTTCTGGAGAGAACTGTAGTCATATCAATAAAAAAATGAATTAGAAAGTAGTCAGGCTAAACTCTATGACTGATAATGTGTTGATAAGATGAGCTGCAAAGATAGAATATATGATTCCTAATGTCAACAGTGATGAAATTCATCTTTTTAAACCTGTTAGTATCGGAAAATTCAGCAAGGTCTATGGCTGGATTTGAACCCCTGCGTTGTTGTCATCTATGGTAACACGGCCTGCACTTTGTCCAGTACCCTAGACAACTCGGCCACCGGTACCTAGGCTGTATTAAAGAAATATAGTTTTCATTAACCAGGTAATTCCTTTTCATAGGAAATCTAGATTTGTGACATAATATACGATGAACATTAGGTGGGTAGGAAATAGATAGAAGAAGGATAAGGTTGCAACAGACAAGATACATAAGGTATATAGATAATAGTGTTGCACGCAGCTCTATACAATATGAATGATAATGTGTTGGTAAGGGTGAGCTTCAAAGGTAGGATATATGATTCCTAATGCCAACAGTGATGAAAATCATCTTTGTAAACCTAGTGCAAGAGGTGTTGCCATAGATGACAACAAAGCATGGGTTCGAATGCAGCCGTAGACTTAGCTGGATTTTCAGATGCTTACAGGTTTAAAAAGATGATTTTCATCACTGTAGGCATTCTACCTTTGCAGCTTACCTATCAACACATTATTATTCATATTATATAGAGCTGTAAGCAACACTTTATCTATAAACTCTATGAAGTTTTTAATTGGTATTTTGTTGTGAAATGATTAATAAAAATGGTAATTTAGATAAAATGTTGAAATAAATATATATATTTGAGAACATGAATTGTTTTAAAATATCATTGGATTTAATGAATGCCATATTTATAGATTTTCATATGGGGGTAATTTTCAAGAAACTGCCATTTATCAGTGTGCTTAGATGGGAGCCCACTAAAACCCATCTAGTACAAATAAGATGTGTAATTCAAATATTTGCAGTTTCATTCCATTCAGACATGGATTTTTTTTGCCTTCATTAAGACTTTTGTTTTAGTTTAAAAGTAGCTTGCGATAAAAGTTATGGGTAATTTTTTCACTATTTTATTAACTGTGCTGCCATTTCGTGCTAACTGATATATTTATGAAATACAAGCTGTAGTTCTGACAAGTTGACTATGTGTTACATGATGTTAATGTTTTGTATATCTTCAGTTATTGAGGATTCATGTAAAAACTCATTACACGAAAAAAAATAAAATGACACAGAATATTACTGTTTTATTATGTCATATAGAATGAATTTCTACCCTATTTTGAACATTACAAATAACTACATTTGACTTTATGTGATAAAGTTGTCCCTTTGACAGTGCCCTATTGGTAATAGAAAGCTGAAATACTCTGGATTCATTTAATTATATGAAATTGAATGAATAAAACATAGATTATCCGTAAGTAAGCAATCTTAGCCAGAAGATTTTATATTATATATAGCGCACTTGACACATATGATGGGTTTGCCTTTTTTTGTCTCAACACAAACAAGTAAGTGAACAGCTTTATCCAGAGAGAACTACAAGTAAGTGAACAGCTTTATCCAGAGAGAACTACAAGTAAGTGAACAGCTTTATCCAGAGAGAACTACAAGTAAGTGAACAGCTTTA